>OZ020289.1:1420692-1615162 GCA_963971205.1 Aethes cnicana | reverse complement strand
ACCCGTGCCCGAGAGTGAGTGGCTCAACTTACGTCAGGTGTCTACGGGGTGAAGGGCTAAGATAAATCGCACCATATATCACACAATCGCACACAAACACACACACACAAACATTTTATAAATATCTTTAAATCCATATTGTTTAAGTACATATTTTAAATCACAGTGTAACTATTATACTATATTCCTCTTGTTAACAGCACTAACAGATGGCCAAGATACAGGCTCAGCCTAGTTTGGTCACTGATAGATAGTCTCGTGTTTTGTAATAAATAACCCTGTTTTGTAATAAATAAATAAATAATAATAAATATCACGTGGGGGAGAGCGGGGACTCAAGGAAAATATAACGTGATTCTTCACCCCTAAGAAACAGTGTGAGCTAAATTAAGTGAAACATTATGTTTCACTTCACTTAATTTAGCTCACCGTTTCTTAAACACCATATGGTTTTTGAGGGGCTACTGCGATCCCAGATTTCTGTATAAAATTAGCAATTTAACAGACACCTGAACCGATTTACTTCAATCATAGCCAAGAAAATTAAATCAAAATAGGTTCATGCGATGCGGAGCCACAGACACACACAGCAAACTTATAACATTTTTGTATCGGGGGTTAAAAGTACGAAAACGTTATCGTTCCTTATTTCACAAGTGTTCACGTCACAAATCAACCATGTGTTAACCTTTTCCACGCCATGTCAAATACTGACGTCAACGAATATAACTTTTGCTTATCCCTGTTCCTTTTCCTCGTCGCATATATCAGACGGTGGCGTTGAAAAGGTTAAATAATATTTCTGTGGTTAACCTCCACTCAGATTTATTTGTATGAATTTGGCGTGGGTAATAAGGCTAACCCGAGGTTAACGGCTTGGTACAAGTGGGGCTTAGCTTAGCTGAATATTGACACAGCTAACTTTCCAAAATACTTTCCAGACTCAATAAGCACGGGCGCCCCCAGCCCTGCAAACAACACGCCCGAAGAAGAATCGACCGACTCCTCGCTAATCGAAGACGAGGGACTACCGAAGCCCCGTAAACGACGGCTGCACCTCTTCGGTAAGAAGTCTAAAACGCCCGCGTGACAACGACCCCTCAGATGTCCCTATTGCTGCCAGCGGCACAGAGGCGCGTATTGCCACAGGGGCTGATTGTTAATGCGGACAATAAGTTCAAAGCTTCGCCTAGCTAATGTGAAAATGTGTCGAAATTAAAGATTTTTAGATTTGAAAAATGATTATTTCAGTGATTCCAAAGTTTATATCGTAAATTTGCTTCTGCTTAGTTTGAGAAATATTAAGGCTACGTTATTTCAGTGATGCTAAAAGTTATTTGAGTTTTCATACTGTTTCTAAAAATCTTCAAGCATTGCGACATTTATATCGGAATAGAAAATACATGATTTGTACAGATTCTAACATGACACGAAGGCATTCATTTTAATTTCGTGAAGACTTTGAACTCGCAAGTAATATATATTAAAAGCGTTAACCGAATACTCGGTTTCTTCGTTGTAAAGATCCTGTTTCTAATAAATTGTATTAGCAATATTGTTAATATTTTTATATGAAAAAAAAATATCGTAAAAATATTTATTTCATGAATGAGCAGTGAATAGTTCAAAATATTTAGCCCCAGGTTTGGTCCGCACTTTTGCACATTTGTTACTGTTGTCTACACTTGTTTTGAGCGTTTTTAGGTACATTAGTAAAAATAGTTTTTTAATTACCATTTACCCCCAACGTTAGTAGGTACTTAATTTGTTAAGTATTGCGACTGATGGACTATAGTGAATGTATAAATAATGTTATATTAACAGTGTATAGAAATATTGATTAAATATTCCACAGCTTTACATGCCGTTTTCGAAATATTTTTACGACCACTATCTTAGTTTCTTGATGTAATTCCGAAACTAATCAAATTATAGAACATATTAAAAGCAAAGCTGTGGATATTAGTTTATCAAAAGCATTAAAATTAAATTTACTAAATTAAATGAGTACATAGCTTTCATTGAATATAATTTTCCGACGTTTATATATTTTTTTCAAGTGCTTTCCTGGAATGTTCTATTATCTTATTTCTGCAGTTGTTCCTCATTTATTAACATGAGATATTTTCGATTTATTTTATGTGATGTTTTCAATTTTACCAAGTTTGTGGTTATGACTTGTTTTTTCGTTGACGTTTCAGAATCAAATAGGAAAAGTATTAACGGTGAGAGATTTTTTTACCCAGCTTTCACGACATATATCTTGACAATAATATTAGATATTCGAATTGAATGAGAAAAGGCAACAAGAGAATTCTGAAATAATTACGTTGACCATAATTCGGTCGGGACAATAAATTTATTAATAATGCTTATACAATACTTTTTCTTGCTTGACTTTATTGTTTTTATTTTTCATCCTTCAAGAAGTTTTCATTTTTGTAACTTATGTAGTTTAGCATCAGTTGTAGATTACCTACTATGAATAATCGTCAATTTTTGAACATAAATTAGCTGTACGGTAAATGTTATATAAACCATATCTCACCATTCCCTTGTGTTGTACGTTAGCGAAATTCTCCCCTAGCTGTATGTATTTTAAGGATATTGGGTGCTAAAAAAAACGTCAGACTGAAGTCCCATGCGGCTCAAATTTTTGTAATACGCGTTTTTTTTAAAATAAATTAACGTGTTGATGTCGTGATAGTATTAACATGCGGTCATACATCGCAATGAACAGACTTAAAGAGTGCATAGTGGCATGTAAAATCCTTATTATAACACCAATATTTTCAGTTCAGTGAAACAGGACTGTTATGACCGCTCTAGTTTCGCTGTTGCGATTTAAGGTCCATGGGTTGCGGTGATAACTTTAAAGAAGTTTAACTAGTTCACATCTATCGATCGAGCATTTTGGTAAATTGGATTGCTCGAACGTATTGAGTTTACTATACTAACCTTGAAGTTCTACTCGATTTGATTGGTGTGCCAAAACCAGAGGCCGCAATACCCACAATAGTGGGTTTCCACTCTACCGTGTAAAAAGGAACAATGAAATCAAGCCTGCGTTGATTTCTTTACGAACTGCGCATTAACCGCAATCACAAATGACACTTTAACCTTTTCAACGCCAACAACGACGAATATACTTAATTATATATGCGTCATGGACTCATGGCGTACAACGGATAAGGGAGTTAAATCCGTGTGCGCAAGTTCCAAATTCGCTTTTGACGTCAGCCACCCTCTGTGTTTGTTTGACGGATTTATTTGACATGGCGTTGAAAAGGTTAAAATATTGAAGCCTTAATCTAGTACTTCCAGAAAATCACGCCAGCCCAATTGAATAAAGAAGCCAGTTGAAATTAATGACCATGTAGATTTTTAAAAGAGATTTATAATTGATTGTTGTAAATGGGTACCTCATATGGATATGACATCTCACCTATGTATTATTGTACTTAAATAGTGACCTGTTACATTAGGTCAATAGGTCCGCAACATGTTATGGCCAAGGGCCATAACACGACCAAATAATGAAAAGGGGCCCGCCGTAGTGAATTTAAAATGCTCTAAATTCTCAAGATGGTCCCTGGTTCCATAGAAAATCTGTTTAAGGTTGGAAAATATCTATTCGATGTTTTTTTCTGAAGTTTTAGAGTAAATAGTAGAGCATGCGGGCCGCGGGTTGCCGACCCTTGCATCAGGCCTCCGACATAACTAAATGGACTGCCCCTGAACCTCATCGTTCTTAGAACAGTTATTGTAATTGTGGACGTTATTTATTAGTAATAATAACCATCATCTTTGGTTTGCAGTTTCGCGAATGGTTTTTTTTAACCGACCACAGGTTTTAGTAAATCTGACGAAGTTGTAATTAGATGTAAGTCTTGCAATATTTGTGTGGTGATTCTAGAACGGCTCTAAGATTTTTATAAAATTGTACAAATACGCTCGCTAAGGGCTTTTTAAAAATTGTTTTTCAATTTCCAAGCGAGGCTTGGATATGAATATAGTGAAATGCATTAGTAGATTGAAATTTTATATCATGGTACAGATCTGAATGGTTGTACAATAAAAGACAAACCGTGATATACATTGTTGAATCATCATCAATAAATTGATCCAATAAATAAAAACTTGTTTCTCTCTCAATCCTGGAAGTAAAGTGAATGCCACCGGTCTTAACCGCTAACCTGCCGCCAAATAGCAATGTTTGTTTACACCGTTAGTTCCGGTAAAGGTCGGTTGTCAATGTCTCCGATCGATCGCTGCGGCTTGCGGCCGACATGAGGTCTATCGATATTTTTTGCCTTTACTTGCTATTTATATTTACTAAAAAAAATATTTCCATTACGTGGGTTAAAATGATCATTTTGGTAAATATAAATTATCGATAAAACTCATGTCGGCCCTTGCACAGGGATCGATCGGAGACATTGACAAGCCACCTTAGTACCACTTGGCTTTTCGGTGAAGGCAAACATCGTGAGGAAACCTGCACGCATCTGCGAAGTAATTCAAAGATGTGCGTGAAGTCCCCAATCCGCACTGGGCCCGCGTGGGGACTATATTAACTATTTAATAATCTGTGCTATAGCTTAAACCCCCTGGTGATGAGGCCTGTGTCCAGCAGTGGGACGCAAAATAGGCTGTTGTGGTGGTCCACCACCTCCACTCCAGTGGAAAAGGTTACTAAGGAGGAATTCCAGGCAAATAATTATATAAAACTTTATTGTATTGCTTGATAGCTTTTTTTACCGATACAGTAATCTCTGCTTTGCCTAAAGGTTTAACTGGTAGATAGTGCCTTATAGCATTAAGTTCGCCATTTTATTAGCTTTTTGCTAATGTATAAAGTTTAAATAAATAAATAAAACCAACCACATAAATTAATTCGTTTATTTTAAAAACGTGTACAAATACCTTATAGCTGGTGTATGCGTTGGATATTCTGTAATACTAATGCCGATGTGATATTACACTGTAGAACACCGACTCGCCCCCACTGTACCATAACTTAACAATTACTAACCAACGATAGTAACATTTTGCGTTCAAAACGATGTGTTACCAACAAAAAAACATCATATTCCGTTAATAACCTACCGGCTGTAATCATCACATGTCGACTTACCTAGGTCGTAACTACCAGTGCATAAAGCACACAATGGCCACAAAAAAGGCGGATAATTCTTACAAATACTTTCAAATGAAGTTAACCAGCAATTCAAATGAAAAAAAAAACAGGAATGTATGGGAACAAATAACTATTGCGATCTGCGAGGTTTTCAACTGTTACAATTATCAAAATAAAGCTATCTAAGCTTAGTAATTACTACGTCTCCGCTAGAATATTCCATAATGTTACTAGCTGACCCCGCGGACTTCGTACCGCCTTAGACTTTTTTTTGGGTATGAAAAATAGCTTACGTCCTATTCTCAGACCTACTGAACATACACTCCAAATTTCATAAGAATCGGTAGAGCCGTTTCGGAGGAGTTTGGTTACAATAATTTTATATATTAGATTGTTTATAAAAATAACTGAATGAGACGCGACTTTCAGTGAACTACTGGAGATTCTACATTAGTTTGTGTACATGAACCGTTCGAAACCTAACAGTAAACACGGTTTCCATCGAGGACCACAATGACGTCTCAATACTGCCAGATCTTTCACTTTACGTGTGTAGAACAGAAGAAATTACAGCACCATGTGTTCACCTATCATACCCCTGTATTTATGGGAGGTTGTGATACGTTGACCGTTATCACTGGATTAATATTATATATGCGAAAGTAACTCTTGTCTGTCTGTTACCTCTTCACGCTTCAACCGCTGGACCGATTGAGATGAAATTTGTCATGGAGATAATACTACTTTTTATCCCGGAAAAACTCAGTTCCCGCGGTAACGGGATAACCGAATTCCACGCTGGCAGAAGCTAGTATTTATACAATTCACGTCGCTTGTGGGGCATTTCCGATTGAGTTTCACGATTGGCGGCCAACTGAACGGGTATAACAGTACTGCTATACTCAAGTGCAGGTTATAGCTGAAAAGGGCTATTGCTGTTTGCATTCGGCGGGATTTTCTTGTGGGGCCTTGTTGGGTTTCTTCCCACGAGGCCTTCTGGGCGCAGGCTCATCATCTTCACTTTCTTCAGTCGAACATTCTTCCTCCTCCTGTATTAGTATAAGAAATGTTACAGAATAAAAGCATTGTAACGTAAGGCTGATGAAAATATGAAGAATTTTGACATCGTGTATCCTCATGTTAACATGGGCCTATGGGCCAACATCATTACTTAGTAGTCAAAGAATATTTTACCTTCTAGACATGTTCAAAACGAATTTTGTGAATTCTGCAACCATTGGCACACGGGTACACGGGAGGGTAGGGAAAAAAACACATGCAAAGGTACCAAGCGAAAATAAAAACACGTGTATAAAAAAGCATACAATTTTAATGCCATCTTAACGACATCATGCCAAAAACATAAAAGCCATTAACCATTATGTAAAACTACTTGACGAGCTGCTACAGTGACGATATTATGCTAACTTCAATAGAAAGTTACATAAATAAAAAAATATACACACATCTCCACCGACCTATTATTGTCAAGACTAATAAAATTATCTCTGAGAGAAAGATCACAGTATTTGCGATGTTCGAGTGAGGGTACAAAAATGCATTTTGGCACTAGAGAGATTCGATCGCGGTTCGGTTCTCAACCGGCCCGCCCCGATCGTAGTTTTACGATGAAATGACAGACACAAATTTCATTCTAAGAAAACATTTATAGCCTTAGAGGATGATAATATCACATTAAAATTTTAAGTAATCAAACATGTAAAATCCATAAAGAAAAATACAAACTATATCATCATGTTATAATTATATTATAATAATAAATAAAAAACTAATCTAGAAATGCAATAAAGTTATCGTAACATTCAACAAGTTCGTGCATTATACATTGCATACGAAGGCACCTTACTGGCGAGCTGGCCTGGTCACTGCTACCACATATTTATCTGGTCATCCGATAAACCATGCATAGAAATTACCGCGCGTGCTCTCTTAACAAAATCTAGCGACAAACTATCATTAAAGATTCTTTCCGGCGTATAGAGTATTAGCATCATTTCCCTCGATATAAACCTTACGTTTCCATCTAGATAAATGGGAAATGTTTTGCAGTACAAAAAATAGTGGCAAAGTGAAAGCCTCGCTGGGGGTTGCGGTGAAAGAAGTTTTTGACCGCAATTCCCATGGCTGTCCGTTGCTACGTGTTAATGCTAATTGGAGTTTGGTGGCATCAATCGTCGGCGTCAGAAACTTCCTCGGTACCAGAATCTTCGTCGGAATAGGAATCCTCCTGAAAGCACAACACACCGACGTTGGTCCCAGCCACCGTCCCGCTCCAGACGGAGGATACCGCGAACCGCACGATGCAAAACAAACGAAACAGGGTTTTGGCAACTGTACCTTCGTCTGAATAAGGGAGGGATGGGAGCAAAAAAAAACGGTAAGTGGATGAAAACTAACTAAGCAAGCGTCTGAAACATCTACCATGCATTTAGCTAGTTGTGTGGGAGTACTAAACGGCTGTAGAATTCACTATTCATAATACAATTTTACTGCAGTACACCATTGATATTCTTTAACTAGTCAGCTTAAATATAAAGATGAGATTGATGAGACAAGTATTTGCATAAATCAAAGTACATATACACTCAACCTCAATGAAATCGGGTCAGTTTTTATAGGATTTTCCATATAAAGTGACCCGATTTCATTGCCGTTGAGCGTATTTAGAAAAATTGCAGCGAATGTTTGTTTAGAACATTTAATGCAAGAACTCTACTCGTTTTCATTCTATAAGTCTCTCAAGATAAGTAATTCAAACAATAATAAGTTAATTTGTAAGCGTGCAAGGTGGACTGTGAATTTTCTAAACATGCCGCGGCGACAATGTTGCAACAATTCGAGGATTCAACTTTTATTGGTAAGAGGTTTAAAATTTTAAGCTGATACAATCATGATTATAATGACAGTAGTAAAGGCACTTGAAGCTACTTACTAAAATTTCTAATGTATATATTTACAACAGATTTGAAGAATAGGCAGTTGCAGCTCTTATTGCTGCAAATCAATCACAGTATCGTATGTCAGTAAGTCATGATCACAGGACTAAAGAATGCAGATTTTGGTGAAGCCTTCAAATGCCGTAATAGTATCCACTGCATTTAAGGCGCCTGATTTTTTCAAGATTCATAGCGAACTACACGCAGCAACAGGACGCGACGTGTCGAGAGTAAGGGGCGGCCACTGACAACTTATCGCTTGTTCGCTCGCTATGGTATAGAAGCTATTACATAGCAACCAGTAGTGTCACGTCACGCAGTTGAATGCTGCGTGTAATCAACTACGAACTTGTAGCTCATGTGTGTAGACGTGTGTGTGTGACGTACCTCCTCCTCGTAGTCGTCGTCATCATCGTCGTCGAGACCCTCCCCGGTGTAAAGCAGCACGGCGCGCGAAACCACGCGCTCACGGATGTAATGGCCGATCTCGAAGTCAGCGGTCAACAGCGCCTGTAAGGAAGAGTTGGTTCAAATGTTGGTCACTGCAAGGTTGGTTAAGCAAGGTTTCGACGAAGCAAGTGTTGGCTGCTGCCTGCTCTGGCGGGAATAGAGCGCCGGGGTTTTTAAGAGGCCAATACAAGCCCGGTGCTGTCTAAACTTTGCTTTACCATCGTAGAGATATGATATGAGAAAGATGGCGGTTTTTTTTATAAGACTGATCCTCCAAATACAACAAGTATTGACAACACGACATTTTAAGGTGTTGCTTTACAGTACTATTAAGAAAGATTGGAAACGTTGGGGGAATAGCAAAAAAATAATAAAAACTGAGAGAGGAGTATCCAATCATCTAATGAATAAGGACCACAACTGAACCCTGTGTGAAAACCATTCTTTATAATAATACTACTTCTTTTAGCCCATCATTTCTTGAATGAAGCCATATAAAATAAAGTACACAGAGGTTGGCAATATTAGTAAGCAATTACCTGGATGTCCGAGACAAGAGTGGAGTTGGGGTCTTCGGGCATGGTCGGAGGCGAGAAGAAATTGAAGAACGAATCAGCCTGAACGGACTTGGTGACGGTGCGAACAGAGCCACGGGACTTATGCTTTTGCTTCTTCTTTATCGTTTTCACTGTCACATTCTTGCCCTTCTTCCAGTTGATTTCACAACCCTGCAGAAGTTTTAAAAAGGTTAGATCGATGCATATAATAGACATGTATCTGGTTGAACGTGTTTTTGCCTCAGTTGGTAGTGCATGTTGATTGAACATCAATGTATTCAGAAATCGGTGTATAGTTTGTCATCATTTCAAATAAATTGTGCATAGCACGACAAAATGTAAGTTTGACTGGTAGAAAATGCTTGTAGCATTAAGTCCGCCTATTGTACACTGCATTTTTTTTGTTTGTGCAATAAAGAGTTGAAATAATAAAATGTAGCGCGCGGATTAAGAGGGTTTACTCCGAAGGTTGGCAACGTCGCAAATAGCTATCAAATATTTCGCTGTTTTCATTAATTTCTGAATATTACTGAATGAAATCATGAATTATCGCTCTATGGTTGAATAAAACATTAAGTATGCATTGCAACAGTTGTCATAGGAACACGAAATTTTTAGGATTATGGAAGTACTATCTTTTGAAATTTTCCATCGCATTTTCCTTGCATTTTAATGTAATCTTATCATTTGAATGCCTTACCAACAAATATAAAACGAGACGCGTCATTCAACCATAGAATGAGAAGTTCTTTTTTAATTCAGTAATATTGAGAAATTAATAAAAACAGTGAAACATTTGACAGCTATATGCGACGTTGCCAACTTTAGGGATAAACCCTCTTAAGCTCTTTATTGAGATTAAGCCTGGGTTGATTCAAGCACAGTTGACGGACCCCTGGTCATTAAATATGGCCGCCGAGCTGTCATTCCATACAGAAACGTCATTTTGTCCCATAGTTTTATTTAACGTTAACTTTTACGGACGGTTTGAATGGACCGACCCTAAGGCTCTTAAGACGACGTGATGCGTGCCATATCTTCCTATTAATGAGCCGTAAACAAGGTAAAAGGTTTTTAATACAGACCTTGCATGAATAGATTTCAGGGCCTTCAAACTCTAACGGGTTGTCCTCATCGGGCTTGCATTTCATGGAGTACTCTTTAGTGAGCACTGTGTTTGTGAAATAATCGTTTGGCGCGAAATGGAACTCCAGTGTGAAGCCGATCGGATCTTCATGCATTAGCACTGAAAATAGAAACATTAGGCTTAGCATTCCATTACTTTTGTTTTGTCATAAGATCTTATATCTCAAAAAAAAAACAGTAAATTAATTATTACCTTTAATGTCCTGAAGGGCTTTAAGAATGGGCTCGTCATGTTCTTGCATCATCTCACACAAGATGGATACGTTTCTGAAGATGGTGTACCAGAAGTCGGGAACTCCTTTGACATTGGGGTCCATGGGGGGTCTGAAAGATAATTAGCTGTTTAGAGACTTAGTTTATAATTAACTAATGATTGTAATAAAGTTTGGAGCTTCAGTTGGTGATGCATGTTGAATCGTCATGGCATTCAGGTCTTGGTGATAAATTAGTCATCATTTTCGAATTTTAGATAATCCCTACTATCCCTATTTGTCACTCAGTCATAAACCTGTTCCTTTCAGCAATGAATACATTTTATTATCTCTTATTTAAGTGCCCAGATGTGGCGTGGCCGACTTGCTGAATAAACAATTTGATTTGCTTCTTATCCAAGAATTGATTTTGATTTTTTCATGCTTTTTGAGATTATCATTCTTATCAAATAGCGAGGAGGCTCAAACACACCTTATTTTTGTGCTATGGCATACAAAAGGTTAAACAATTTTGACCATCTTCCTGAACTAGAATCCATACTTCCATACTAATAAATGTGAGTGTGTTTGTTTGTCCTTCCCTCATGTTGAACAACCGGTTTGGATGAAATTTTGGTGTTCTATGGGTTGAACCACTTTTTCAATACTTCAACAACTATTACTACTACTACTACTACTACTACTACAGCCTATTTGCGTCCCACTGCTGCCTCTTTAATAACTATAAGCAGATATTTGTATAGACTCCAGTACACAAATTACAAGTCTACAGATACCAAGTACAGATGCCAATCCAAGTCTATACTAACTCAGCGGGCTTGTCGACAGGTTTCTTGTCTTTCTCCTCGCCGTCAGTGATGGCGGCGCCCTGCACGGCCTTCGCGAGTTCCTCCTCCTCAGTCTCATCGCGCCAGGGGTTGAGGCACTCGTTGTCAGTGGGCTCGTACGCTCCGTTTATGATTTGGGCGCGCTGAGGGCGAAATGGAACAATCAGGACTATACATTGTCTCAAACTTTTGTGATACACACTCATATTAAACACACTCCGACACGTCGATGTAAAGTATAAATAGTTTTTACGCGATTAAGTCCCGGTATTAGTGTGTTTAATCAAGACTATTTCTGCGGTGCGGATAACTGGGAAAGGGCTCAAAAAAACGTCGATCGACGAAGAAATCAAATCGAGGAAGCGTAACAGACGCGCTTTCAATCGTCTGTATAGTCAATACATCAAAAATAAAAATGAAGGAAACTTGTATGTAATTTGAGCGCAATTGATTTTCTATTTCTACCTTATGCTTCAAGATTTAAATAGTATGTTCCATTTTCAAGAAAATTTAGAGAAAAGTTTTTTTTTTGTAAAATAATGACGATATTTAACTCTTAGATTCTCAATTGTATTGTTGTTGATGGGCAGTCGTCCATAAATGTTATTATCTGCGGCGACGCTGACTCATAAGTACTCAGTAAGCACGCAATGTGCAGTAGTATTTGAAAGTCCGTATTATTTATTTGCACGAATCGTTAAGATACAGTCGAGGTCGCCAGAATATACACACATTTTCGCTTTACTACTACAGCCTATTTGCGTCCCACTGCTGGGCACAGCCCTCCCTCATCATGAGAGGGTTTGGGCTATAGTCCCCACGCGGGCCCAGTGCGGATTGGGGACTTCACACACTTTGAATTACTTCGCAGATGCGTGTAGGTTTCCTCACGATGTTTTCCTTCACTGAAAAGCTCATGGTAAATTCAAATTGAATTTCGCACGTAAGTAAACTTAGAGGTGCTTTTTCGCCTTATTCCGTTGTAATAATGTCCAAAACTGTAATATAAATGACTCGACTGCACAAGAGATGGCAAAAAATAAAAATAAACCAACCTTTTCAAACAGCGGCTTGTAGAGTTTCTCGTATTTGCACTCAAGCGCGTGCACCTCGCTATAGAACTTTGACTCTACTTCCACAAACTCCTTCTGGAGGGAGCGGAGGGCTCTGATCCTCCTGCGCACGTTGGGAGGCAGCGACGCCAGCGCCTCCGCGTGGATACGGTTGGTGATGGCTGCCAGCATCTCATTGCGGGTCATGCCGCTGTGGAATAATGATTTAAGTTACCGATACAGCACAGGCTTTAGACAAATAGTGGGACATAGGACATTATTCAAATTTACTGTCAGGTATACAAACTGGACCCATTCTCTGCTTAGCCAATTCGAGCGTTTTCCCGCTTTCGCAATCATTATTCTCAACAAAATTGTCGTTTTAATAATAACTTCAAAATGGAGCCATTTGCACCGATATTAGTTAAAGCTGCATGCGAGATAAAAGGCGTCTTCTAATATCTAACTGCATAAAAATGCAGTTATTACAATGATAGCGGTTTAAGGCAGTTCCTATACCCAGCTCAGCCGTCACTCTCATTCGTGCAACAAGTGAAAGAGAAAGCGCTACGCACAAAACGTCCGATTTAGTTAGTATTTAACGCGTTTTAATTTCTGTAAAAATACCGTCTAAAAACATGGCATTTATAAAGCTGTCAATGTATGCATATGATATGAACAATTTTTCTGTTATATTTAGTTTTACATTGTTTCATATAATAAACTGGAGTAATGTTGGATTAAAGGTCCGAGTGAGAGGTTACTTTGGAATTAAATTGTATCGAGCGAAGTTTCGTGAAACCTGTAACGAAAGCTGTCAATGTAGGTAAGGATGATATAATCAAATATAGGTAACATGTTTTTTTCATATTTTTGACTTTTAACATTTCTTAGAAAACTATGATCTTACATGAGCAATTTGACGATGCTGGGTCAGGGAACGGCCTTAAACGCTTGAATACAATCTTAGTCCACGACTCCGCGCGGCAGCGGCAGCGACGAACGTTAAGACACAACGGTGTGTGCGCGCACGATGCTGCGCAGTGCAAAAGCGTTCGGTGTAATCCATGCTTTAGCGTAACGTGCCGTAAGTACAACATTGATTTCGTAAGTTGCACGAGTCTTTAATAATATGTATGTATATACATACATATTATACAGTACGTTCTACTTGCGCTAAATTTAGGATCGATCATCATTTACGATGTAAACACAACAGACCTGGGAATCATCATTGACGACATGGTTAAGACAAGCTACTAAAATTAGCTTTAGAGATTAGAGTAGGTATGTAAATAGGAAACGATAATTTTTTTAAATTAAACAATTCTTCCATAATAACTTCCATAATATGTCAAGCAAATTTGAATGTTTTTCAGCTAATGAACATCAATTTTATCGAACTAAAAATACAATTAATCATCAGAGCTCGTTTGGTTCATGGTCAAACCAGAACAATAGGTACAATGGAGAAGAATGTGGATAAAAACTTGCTAGCATGTCTAATTAAGACTATTAAATTGGTAGTCATGGTAACATTCCATTGAAATGAAGGCCGTTTTTCCATTAGAGCTAAGCTATCCATGTATGTACCTATATGAATGGATGTAATTTCCCTGACTAACCAAATCATCATTTCAAAGACATCCACTGCTGGTCACAGGCCTCCAACATATACTGACAATTTTCTCCAAAGTGGCCATTCATTTAGAAGTCAAACCAAAGTTTTTTTACCCCTACTCTTCCACCTAATTGGCCAATCTCCTCGTCCATGAACACATGTTTTATGAAGGCCATGAAGAATTTATTTAAATTATAATAATTAAGAAGTCTCTAAATGAAGTTTCTACATCCACAATAGTACTTAAATGGTAAGGGGATAATCATAGATAGTGAAGATAAGATTGTAGCTTCATTTCTATGCTAGATTGAGTATGAAATAGAGCATGAAATGATTCATTAGTTCAATGAACTTCCTTTCAAAAGCTTATGAGTACAAAAAACGTAATGATTGATTGAGCGTGAGTAAAATTATATGAAATCTGACAAGCAATCACTAAGTAGCTGATAGTTGACCCAATTAGGCAAACAACTTGCGTGTCACGAACATAGGTAATAAATAGCATTAATATTATTTTTTGTACAAGTGTACAAATCCTACAAAAAATATGAAAAATTTTGGCCACTCGAAAGTGGGATAAAAATTGGACCAAGTTTTTTTTGTCATTGGTATAGGCAAGCAAAAGATACAATAAGCAAGGAAGTTGACAGAAGAATATCCAACGGTTGGAAGCGATACTGGGCACTAAAAGAGGTCTTGAAAGACGAAAACATTCACATACACACCAAAAGTAAACTTTATAACACATGCATACTACCAGTAAAAACTTATGGAAGCCAAACTTGGGGCCTAACAGAAAAAAACGCAAAGAAACTTGCAACTTGCCAACGTGCCATGGAGAGGAGCATGCTAAACTTTAGAAAAGCAGACAAAATAAAAAACTCTTATATGAGATCAAAGACCAAGGTGCAAGACATAACCTACAAAATAAAAACACAAAAATGGCGGTGGGCAGGGCACATGATAAGGGGCAAGGAAAAATGGAGCCAAATTGTAACAAAATGGTACCCAAGAGAAGGTTACAGAACAAGGGGCAGACCAAACCGACGATGGGATGATGACATCAGACGAACCGCAGGAGTGATGTGGAACAGAGTGGCAATAGACAGACAAGAATGGAAGAGGCTGGAGGAGGCCTTTGCCAACTGGCAAACTGACGACCAGAAGATAAAAAGATGGCAAATCCAAGACCACAAATGACGTCAGAAACAAGGCTATTCAGATTCAGATTCAGGTATAGGCAAGCGAGTGCACAGCCCATCGGTTGGTAAGTGGTCACTGTGGCCCATGGACACCGAAATCCTATGATCCCCCATTAAAAAACCATAAGATCTCGAATGTGTTGCCTACCCTGCGACTAGATGGAATGCCTCAGTGCCAGAAATTTCACTGGCTGCCTTAACCCCCTACCAGAACACACAAGTGCGAGTACTATTTGGCGGCAGGTTAGCGAGAAAAGACGGTGGTACCACCCCAGACAGACCTAGCACCAGGCTCTACCACTAACAAGTTCTTGAGACTTACACTTTTTTCTGACAAGTATTTTACAGACTAATGTCTTTTATGGTTAAAGTAGATCTATTACATAAGTAAATCGGTCTAAAGAGTGCATTAAAACATCCCTCCGGAAACGAAATAAAACAAAAAGAGGAATTTGCTAATGACATCAGTAAAGCAACACTTGTAGCTTGAGACATTGCCTTGATTCATCCTTACCCAAATGGGACATGACTCATGGGATTAATATTTGGACCATGTGACACATTCAATTGTGATAACTGGAAGCATGGCATGATGGCTTTGCAAGTCGCTTCATTTAATTGAATGTGAGATTAGAGTTGCCATCTCTTAAAATGAAAAGCTTGGACTGCACTGTATTTGCCCAAACACTTTAGGCTAAAAGCCGGACATCAAAGATTTAATAGGCCACACATAGTTCTTCTCCCTGCTTCGAGCGCTAACAAAAAGCTAGACAGCCGGACACGTGAATGTCTGGCTGGATAAAACTTCTAAAGCCCAAGATGTCCTGCTAAAAACAGACTAATGGCAACCCTATGTGGGATATATTGCATAATGAGAGGCAGTATCAGACCAGTATTTTATTTTCAAATGTTGAAGTACTTTAAAAATGTGAATGTTGTTACATTGATTTCTTGCCTTTCTTTGGTGTTTTCCATCTCTATGAGGTTGTTCATTGCATGGAAATCTACGCGAAAAAATACTTACTACGCGTCTCAACTAGCCGATAGGAAAATTACAGTCATGTACATAAAAAGTACTTAAGCCTCAAAACCTTTCACATAAAAAAGAAACAAAACTGGAACTTAACACGAAGACAAACTTTGATAGGGAACAGTAGTTACTAACAGAACATGTAACCCAAGGTTACAGAAAAAAGAACAAGATAACCTATAATCCAACCAATACCAACCAATATATACCAACCTTTTCATGAGGTGCTGCGCCAGCTCTCCTCCCCCGACGATTTCCTCCTCCTCCCCTGATTCCACCTCCGACGTCGCATCGCCAGCGCGTTCCACAGTACCCATTATTTCACCTAAAACCATACCAAAACGTTAAGTTTGCCGCCACGTTGAATTCAAATGCCGGCTTCGAAAAATACCAAACCGACCTCACACGTCAATGTCACTAAATTAAATGACATGATCACCATTAATCATAGTTTTGAACCACTAAAATATATACACTAGGGCAGATATATCCTCGAAAAAACATAATGCGCAGTACATATAAGAGCGACTTCGGTTCGCTGACCGACCACATGGCTGGAGATGGACCACGCTGATAATAGCGACTGTATATGAAATCTAATATCATTTATGAGTTTTCTATTGACTAGGGTAACAATTAATAACATAAGGTACAACTAGAAATTGTTTAAAAATAATAAATTGAAATATAAACGTACCTTATTGCCGACAAAATTTGTAGGGAAAGAAAGATGGCGACTTGAAACTGCACAGCGGCAATGTGAGCGACGGACAAAACGAGTGAACGAAATGAACGAACGAAAGAGCGACATAGGCAATTTTCCGGAAGTAATCCACAAAGTTACTATACTAAAAAAAAGAAAACCAATTTACGCAGTTGCTTCAAAGGCCATAAGTTAAGTTTAATTTGTAAACACTATAAATATCTCGCTATCTATCAAGAAAACGTTTAAATTTACTATAATGATAAAAGCGGTGATTGATTATTATATTTTTACAGATATTACTGAGTCCTGTATGTATGTTCATTACTTTTTATGGCAGTATGGTTTATTTGCTTTGGTGCGATGTTTAGTTTAAAAAACTCTGCCTTCATCTGCCCAACATCTGCCAAATAATTGACTTCGCTTAGACTGTTCGTCTGTCAATTCAATTCTGAAAAGAAGTTAATTTGTGAAATAATTATATGAAAGATATTGTTACAATGTTGTAACGGTATATTATATTATAGTCAGCAACAAGCATTTCT
This sequence comes from Aethes cnicana, assembly GCA_963971205.1. Lineage (NCBI taxonomy): Eukaryota > Metazoa > Arthropoda > Insecta > Lepidoptera > Tortricidae > Aethes > Aethes cnicana. Next base: position 1,597,720 of record OZ020289.1, on the reverse strand, counting down.
TTACAATGCCCCCAACGGTGCAGACTAACGAGCCTGAACGGGAAAAACGCCCGCAAAGGACAGGGGAAAGGAGGTTAGATCTGATCATAAACCAAAACAACAGCGTTCATACGTAGGCAAGTAATAACCAAAATCGTTTCTTTCAGATCTGAACTAGTGACACGCGTTAAGTACTGCAACACGCTTCCCGACATACCGTTTGATTTAAAGTTTATAACATATCCATTCCCTTCGACGCGGTTTATTCAATACAACCCTACGTCTCTCGAGAAAAATTACCGGTATGAAGTACTTACGGAGCATGATCTAGGAGTTCACATAGACTTAATAAACCGGGACATCTATCAAGGTGATGGAAACGCAGTGTTAGACCCAGCAGATGAGAAATTGTTGGAGGATGATGTTCTGACCCCGCAGGATTCTAAACGTTCTCGTCACCACGCTAAGAATGTCTCGTGGTTGCGACGGTCGGAGTATATCTCCACTGAACAGACGAGGTTTCAGCCTCAGTCCATGGAGAAGGTTAGTACATTGCATATTAACACAGAGAAAGTAAGGTAAACCTAGATAGAAGGACAACCTTCATACAAATCAGCATAAATCCAATATAAGTACCTATAAACTTATTAAAATTATAGATGCCAATACCTATGTGTGTATACAGAGCATGTCTAATGTACTTACTGTCTCTGTACCTTGTCTCTGATATGCCATGAGGGCTTTTTTCTGTTACAAAACTTAAACTATCACAGATAATTGATCGATCACTTTAGTAAATACTTTGCAGCATATTCCACACTCAATATTTAACAAATTGCTGAATTAATGAAAAATTACAGGTTGAAGCAAAAGTGGGTTACAACGTTAAGAAAATATTCAGCGAGGAGACTCTCTACATGGACCGTGACAGTCAGATTAAAGCCATTGAGAAGACATTTGAAGATAATAAGATGCCGATAGAGAAGCATTACAGTAAGCCCGGAGTTGTGCCAGTTGAGATCATGCCAGTGTTCCCTGACTTTGAGATGTGGAAGTATCCGTGTGCGCAGGTCATATTCGACACCGATCCTGCACCGTCTGATAAGAATGTCGCTGGTCAGATTGAAGCCATGTCACAGGCCATGATTCGGTGAGTATCCTCTCTCTCTCATTGAATGTTAAATATGAATTGGGTTCACGGAAAATAGGCGCATTTAGACGGTGAGTTGCGGAAAACCAGCCCACGCAAACCTGTGAATTAGGTTTTTAATGCAACAAAAAATTTTTATTAATGTAAAACTTGGACTCGTTGTAAAAAAAACGAGACTAATTATTATTGTCTCAATAGTATCGGTAATAGAAAGCTTTAATTCGATTTATACAACTGTAACTTACAAATATAAACCACCTTAACTAACTAATAACATCATGGCAGTGAGTGAGCTCACTTAGGCTACAATCAAAACCCTCCTAACAAGAAGAGGCCTGAGTCTAGAATTGGTTCATAATTGGTTATAACATAAAGGCTTATTCCAATTCCCAAAATTCGTTTATTCGCAGAGGTGTGATGGACGAAAGTGGAGAGCAGTTCGTAGCCTACTGTCTGCCCACCGAGGACACCATACTCAAGCGGCGTCGAGACATCACAGAGGGAACTCCGTACATGGACGGAGACACATATGAATACAAGATGGCTAGAGAATACAATTGGAATGTTAAGAGCAAAGCTTCTAAGGGCTACGAGGAGAATTACTTCTTGGTATGTTATCATTGTGTATACAGAAATTACATAAGTAATTTAATATTGTCAACACTGTGATTTTTTCTAAACTGCCATAATAAAAACTACTTACAGTTTTGTTCCATATACCAGTCACCATAACATTAATTTAAAATCCTGTTTTTAATACAATAATAGCCATCTCGCATTCCAATAGGAATTTCGGGAATTTTAAACCATACAGGTTATACAGAGCCATTACTAAATCATACTCTAGTACGATTGATTACAACATTACAATGCGGTGTTCATAAGCGCTTGCCCACCTAGCGAAGTCCTAGCCTGTTTTGTCATAGTTTTTAATAAAGAATTGACAATGTTTAGAAATTTTAGTAAGGCGTAATTCGAAAACCATTTCGGTATCTCTGTCTAAAGGATTCAATAAAAAAACAGATTTTCTTCTTCATTGCTTTGAGAGAAAATCTTAGTTTAGTAGTAACTGGGTTGTGAGTTGTGACATCCATGTGACGTCATAGAATCTTTCGCTAAAGAGCGCTGTCTGTACGTATGAGCGCTACGCGCAGAAGGTTTACTACGTCATTTTTTACTTACGCCCTTTTAGAATGAGGAGGTTTTCAATTTCCTTTTTTTATTTTTGTAGTATGAAATTTACGACTTAAGAAAAAAAGAGAAATACGCGCCTTTTTAATTTCTTACTGCCTCATAGAATATTCATGTTAAAAAATTAAATATTGCCTTTTCAACCATGAATCTCATTCCCCAGGTGGTCCGTAACCACGCAGTGTACTACAACGAGCTCGAGACTCGCGTGCGGCTGTCCAAACGACGCGCACGCGCCGGCGCCGCCGCCCAGGCCCTGACGCGGCTCGTGGTCACCCATCGCCCGCTCAACGCAGCCGAACACAGGATATTGAGGCTGAGGGAGAAACAGTTGGAGCCTGTGCAGGTAACCCTTGACATCCATTTCATACTAATATTATAAATGTGAAAGTGTGTTTGTTTGTCTGTTTGTCCTTTCTTCACGTAGCAACGGGTGGACCGATTTGGAAGAAATTTGGTATGGAGATAGTTTGAAACCCGGGCAATATCATAGGATACTTTTTATCCCGATATTTTAACGGGAAAGGGTTTTCCACGGGTCAAATCAATTTGTCAATAATAGGGATGACGACAGGGTGAAGAAATCGAAATTCTAATTAGTCCGTCAGTCAGGTAATAAAAAAATATTAGACACGTATTTTTTATTTTATCAAAGGGTCTAGCCGCAATCCTATAGTGAAACTGCCCCTGGCTGAAATGTATACCTTTCTTAGAAGCGTTAATTGGTCTTATTATAAGATATCATTTTACAATATTTCAAGCCTGGATTACTATTATTACTATTACCTCCTAATGGTCGTAAGACGAATGGCCTGCATTAGTAAGACATTTTTACCTTGTTGCCACAAATGGATTTTTTTCAAAAAATATATTTCATACAATATTGTATTGTGTTAGTCCCACCGCGAGCGAGTAAGCGATGAGCTATCGGCTATAAAAACGAACAAATGATAAGCTCTCCAGTGCAAATAAAAGAGACACTGCGATATTGATAGTTCACCGCTGGGCGAGTAACTATAAACATCGCAGTGAGTGTCTCTTTTATTTACACGGGAGTGCTTATCTTTTGTTCGTTTTTATAGCATCATCGCTTACTCGCTCGCGGTGGGACTAGTGCCTTAAGTGAAGTTGTAACACTTCACATCACTAAATGTGTCTTGATTTATGCTGTTAGCTTTTTTCATTAAGGATTTGAAATTTAAACCCTCATTATTCTTTTTAGGAGGAAGATGATGAAGAAGAGGAAGAGGACGACGACGAAGAAGAAGATAAACAAGAGCAGAATGAAGAAAAACAAAGGTACCTAATACTCTCTGTATAACTATAGTTTGCTGGTAAACTCAAACCATCGAACACCCGACTTTCTGCGTGAGAGCTGGGTCTTATCACTATATTAATAGCCGAAGTAGTCATCACCGTCATCATCATCATTTCAGCCGATAGACGTCCACTGCTGGACATAGGCCTCCCCCAAGGCGCGCCACTCAGACCGGTCCTGTGCTCGCATCCACCGCGTTCCCGCGACCTTTACAAGGTCGTCACTCCATCTTGTTGGAGGCCTACCGACAGCTCGTCTACCGGTTCGCGGACGCCACTCCAGGACTTTCTGACCCCATCGGCCATCAGTCCTGCGAGAAATGTGCCCCGCCCACTGCCACTTAAGGTTCGCAATTCTTCGGGCTATGTCGGTGACCCCAGTAGCCAGTAGCGATGGCCGAAGTAGTAGCCCAAGTAAGATAATGCTTAAGTAAGGCTACCACCGCTTTTTATGGTTATTCACCTGTTTATAATTCATCATCATCATCATCATCATCATCATCATCATCATAATCAGCCCATAGTAGTCCACTGCTGGACGTAGGCCTCACCCAATGCACGCCAATGAGCTCTATCTGTTTATAATTGAAATATTGAATTTGAAAAAAGCCATGAATTTTTCTATAAAACCAATCAATACTTTAATAACCTTTCTGCAACATGGCAATCTGTGTTGGACACAATGAGCCATTCAATTCTTTGTACATCCGTACTGTATTTGTATGCGACGCTTGAAGGTGTACTCTATTTTCCCAATAGATCTCGTTCCCGCTCCAAATCTGGATCAAAATCTCCGCAAGGCTCCGTCAGATCAAGATCGGGGTCGCGATCAAAGTCGCGATCAAAGTCCCGGTCAAAGTCGCGTTCAAAGTCGCGGTCAAAGTCGCGGTCAAAGTCGCGATCAAAGTCGCGTTCAAAGTCGCGATCGAGGTCGCGCTCCGGCTCGGGGTCGCGGAAGTCGCGGTCGCGTTCACGCTCCGTGTCAGCGCGATCTGGATCCGCCAAGTAAGATAATCTATATCTATCTATACTAATAATAAGTCTGTTGAAGAAGTCGCGTCTGAAACTTGAAAATTAAAAGAAACTATCAAGTCGAGGGGACTTTATAAAGGAAACTGACCGCAAAATAACGATAATTAGAAAAATTGTCTGTATGTATGTCCGGATTTAACTCGAAAACTACTGATCGGATTGCAACCAAATTTGGTATGGGGGTAGTTTATGACACTGGTCAACATATAGGCTACTTTTTATTCCGGAAAAACGCAAAGTTCCCGCGGGGCCGCTCTTACCGAATTTCACGCGGACGAAGTCGCGGGCACTAGCTAGTAGTAACTATTTCAGATAAAAAATGTGAGTGCCTTCGTTTGTCCTTCCTTCCTCCAGAACGGCTGATATAAGTATCGCCACGAGAGTTGAGGTGAATGATACAGTTATATAGCTATCGATTACATATAGTATTAATTCCAACTTCAATTACCTATTAAAAAAAAGTTCTAAGGTCAATATCATGTGCACCATGGTTAGTCAGAAATACTACTACTACTACAGCCTATTTGCGTCCCACTGCTGGGCACAGGCCTCCTCTCATCACGAGAGGGTTTGGGCTATAGTCCCCACTCGGGCCCAGTGCGGATTGGGGACTTCACACACACATCTTTGAATTACTTCGCAGATGCGTGCAGGTTTCCTCACGATGTTTTCCTTCACCGAAAAGCTCAGTCGTAAATTCAAATTGAATTTCGCACGTAAGTAAACTTAGAGATGCGAGCCGGAATCGAACCCCCGACCCTCTGCATGAGAGGCTGTAGGTCGAACCACTAGACCACCAGGGTTTCAGAAATGCTTGTAGTATGCAGAAATACTGAAATCCATGAATGTTTATAGAAATACACTATAGTGGGTACATTTACCCACTATAGTGTATTTCTAAAGAATTTACAACTAATATTATGACTAGAACTCTTTTTTGAAATCCTCTTATTACACAGAGACTTCGGGTTGTGAGTTGTAAACTGTTAAGAGGGTTTACTCCGAAAGTTGGCAACGTCGCAAATAGCTGTCAAATATTTTGCTGTTTTCATTAATTCTGAATATTACTGAATGAAAACATGAATTATCGCTCTATGGTTGAATAAAACATTAAGTATGGCTTGCAACAGTAACCATAGGAACACGGAATTTTTAGTATTATGGAAGTAATATCTTTTGAAAACTTTCCATCGCAGTTTCCATGCATTTTAATGTAATCTTATTATTTGAATGCCTAACCAACAAATATAAAACGAGACGCGCCATACAACCATAGAATGATATATTCCTTTTTAATTCAGCAATATTGAGAAATCAATAAAAACATTTGACAGCTATATGCGGCGTTGCCAACTTTCAGGATAAACCCTCTTAAGCAATAAAATATGCTTTGCGTTCGGCTCGCCATCTAGCTGCAAGTAGCGGTAGCAACTGCTAAACGGTCAGGTAATCGGGGTTCAGCCACTGACGCTAGATGTCGATCCAGTGTTCATTTCTGCCACTCTTCTTGTATCATTTCTCTATGCCCTTACGCACATTGTAATAGCGAATACATTCCAGATCGGGCTCCGGTCGTTCCCGCTCGGGCTCCCGTTCGTCCCGCGCCAGCTCGAAGGGCTCGAGGGCCAGTTCCGCCAGTCGAGCCAGCTCGAAGGGTAGTAATAAGGTAACCACTTGGATTTTACAGGCGAATACGGGGTCGAGCAAAATGTTGTGACAATATTATACCCATAGAATCAGCTATCGATTCTAAGCATGTTTTTTAGGTTTCTAATATTTTTCTAGTTAAGAAAAAAATAATTGTATGGCCCAGTATCTGATTGATGGTGAAGCCCATAGTATTTTTTTACTACTACTACTACAACCTATTTGCGTCCTACTGCTGGGCATAGGCCTCCTCTCATCATGAGAGGGTTTGGGCTATAGTACCCACGCGGGCCCAGTGCGGATTGGGGAAATGAAAAAAAAAAAAAACCTCAGAATCGATGGCTGATTCTGTGGGTAAAATATCGTCACGTTTTGCTTGACCATAACCCTATTTAGGTAGGGTAAAAAAACCGCCCAAGAAACCAGTTAAACTCACCTGGAGAAGGTTCCGTTCGTTGATTCTCTTGTATATTATTTCCAATACCATATTATGGACTTCCTATGAGTTTTCCTGTAATCTATAGGGCAAAACTATCTTCTGTATTTTTTTTCCAAAATGTTAGGCTCAGTAGCTACGGAGATCAATTTTTCGCCTATTTTCATAATAACTTGAAAACCATAATAATACCATTTATCATAATATTCCAGTGCGGATTGAGGAACGAGCAAGCTGTCTATCGATTCGTCATTAATTTTATTATTGTCCGAGAGTACGGGTACATTTCATACAAAAAAAAAACAACATGGCGGATTTTATTACTAGTCGGGTTTTAGTTTTTCACTTGTTCTGTTGTTTTTTCAGGGCTCCCGAGCGAGTTCCCGCGCCAGCTCCCGGGCCTCGTCGCGCAGCAAGCGCTCCAGCCGGGCGTCGTCGCGCGCCTCGTCCAGGCGCTCGGGCTCCAGGGCCTCGGCCTCCGGCAGCGCCCGCAGCCGCTCGGGGAGTGGGAGCAGACAGGTACACTACCCAAACAGTAACTACAGCAAGAAAAAGAAAGGTTCCCTAGGTTTGACACTCAGTGCTACGTCTAGCGCCATCTCTCGTCAGCGGCAACACATCAGCTACTAAGTAATATGTCGAACCAACGCTGCAGCGCCATCTAGTTCAGAATGAAGGCAATTCGCGCACTTGTAGTCGCTCCGGAGGCGGGAGCCGACAGGTACAGTACCCAAACAGCAACTACAGCAAGAAAGACAAATGCTCCCTAGGTTTGTCAGCTCCATCTCTCGTCAGAGGCAACACATCATCCACTAAGTAATTTGTCGGAATTGTTCCCAGTTCTACAGATTTCTTTTACAGAATACCATGTCTACAGATTTCTATTTCTACACATTCCCAAGTGTACAGATTCCCAATTCTACATAATTTAAATTTTACAGAATATTGATTCTGCATATTCACAATTCCACAGATTCCCAATTCTACATAATTGGTATTCTACAAAATAATACAAGGAATGTAACTGGGTCGACGGGTCCCCGCTACGCGGGGCCCCTATTTCTAGGTAGTTTGCCCTTCGGGCGTATATAGATAACTAACGAACCTAACCTACATTCACACCTAACGGACTGAGTGGACCCTTACCGGTAAAATAGTAGTCAGATAAGAAACTGTGGAATAAAGAATATGTAGAATTGGGAACCTGTGTAATTGGTTATCTGTTAAATTGGGAACCTGTGTAATTGGTTATCTGTTAAATTGGGAATCCGTAGATTAGAGAATCTGTAGGATTGGGAATCTGTAGTCATGAGCCCCAGTCGTTTGTCGAACCAAGGCTGCAACGCCATCTAGTTCAGAATGAAGGCAGTTCGCGCGCCTGTAGTCGCTCCGGAGACGAGAGCCGACAGGTACAGTACCCATACAGCTAGAAGGAACAATGTCCCCATTGTCCCCTAGGCTTGTAGTTCACTCCGTGCTACGTCCAGCGCCATCTCTCGTCAGCGGCAACACATCATCTACTAAGTAATTTGTCATACCAAGCCTGCAGTGCCGTCTAGTTAGGATTGTAGGCAGTTCGCGCGCCTGTAGTCGCTCCGGAAGCGGGAGGCGACAGGTAAAGTACCCATACAGCCATAAAGAAGAAGGTCCCCTAGGTTTGTCATTCCGTGCTACGTCCAGCGCCATCTCTCGTCAGAGGCGACACATCATCTAATAAGTATATTGTCAAACCAAGACCGCAACGGCGCCATCTAGTTTAGAATGAAATAAACACAGCCTTGTTGCGACTGGGGCTCATGACTACAGATTCCCAATCCTACAGATTCTCTAATCTACGGATTCCCAATTTAACAGATAACCAATTACACAGGTTCCCAATTTAACAGATAACCAATTACACAGGTTCCCAATTCTACATATTCTTTATTCCACAGTTTCTTATCTGACTACTATTTTACCGGTAAGGGTCCACTCAGTCCGTTAGGTGTGAATGTAGGTTAGGTTCGTCGACGCCCGAAGGGCAAACTACCTAGAAATAGGGGCCCCGCGTAGCGGGGACCCGTCGACCCAGTTACATTCCTTGTATTATTTTGTAGAATACCAATTATGTAGAATTGGGAATCTGTGAAATTGTGAATATGCAGAATCAATATTCTGTAAAATTTAAATTATGTAGAATTGGGAATCTGTACACTTGGGAATGTGTAGAAATAGAAATCTGTAGACATGGTATTCTGTAAAAGAAATCTGTAGAACTGGGAACAATTCCTTGTTGCTACTACGTAGCGTAACGCCATCTTGTATCGAGTAACCACACCACGTCGCTAAGAGTCCTAAGACGTCTATAAGTAGTTTCTTTTCTAGACGCTATAGCTATAAGTATGAGTAACTTTCTAACCACGCTGATTTGTTTTTATTACGGATGAAATGTAAACTTATTTTTCCGTTACAGGGTTCCCGAAGTGGCTCGGCGTCGTCAAGGAGTGGTTCTGATTAGATTAATAATAAGGTTCTTTGTGATTAAAGTATTCGTTCTAGCTATGACGTAGTAATACTGCCAGTCCCAATACAATATATAGATCCCTGCGTATCTTATAATACTTAAGGGTCCCGAGTACGCACGGCGTTTCTCAACTTTTCAGTAGTAGTTTCGCTTTTATTCCCAACAGTTACTAAACAGATTGACTCGAAACTTGGTAAGTACACATACTACTACTACAGCCTATTTGCGTCCCACTGCTGGGCACAGGCCTCCTCTCATCACGAGAGGGTTTGGGCTATAGTCCCCACGCGGGCCCAGTGCGGATTGGGAACTTCACACACATCTTTGAATTACTTCGCAGATGCGTGCAGGTTTCCTCACGAAGTACACATAATAAAATGATTATTGTGAGTGTCCGAAATTAGTAAAATGTCGTGGTAAAATAAAACACTTAAATTACAGCAAAAAAACTGAATTTTGAAGTTTGTAGGAGGAAACTAAAATGGTCCTAATTTCTTTGTTATTCAATATATTACAATCAAAGTGTATTTTGGACACTAATATCTCTGCTCCACTATTACATGAAAAATTTGGTGCCAATCTGATAAGTAGTTTGCGAATTAAAACGTAACTACGTTTGTATGGAGAATGGAGCGTACTGGGGACTCTTAAGATACTTATAACTAAGATACATGATGTCAAGCTCATATGTATCTCGATTCAACCTGTACATAGATAAAAGCCAGTGTTTTATGGTACAGGATTTAAACGCATATTTATATGAGGACTGGCAATTTATTGTATATTTCCTAATAATAAAGACTTAGTACTCAAATTGTGTTTATTTTTACAAATTTTATATTAGCTTCACCTGTCCCGGTGTATGTCTGTCTGTAATCAAATATTGCAAGTTGAAATTGACCATCTTTTCGTCGTTCGATTGACGAGAAATTAACTTTATATAGACGAAAGTTGGAGAAAAATCAGGGAGGCGCTTGGAGTCCTGCGAGGTGCAATGTTGCCAATTTAGCACATTACACGTGCCATTTTACACGCTAAATTGGCAACACAGGTCTCCGAAACGTCACAGTGACATTGACAATATTGTATGAAATGACAAGTTTGACACTGACAGCCAGCACCTCGTAAAAATGAAAGTACAGTCGACGCTCAAAGCTTGTAGCAAAAACTAAATAGTGACAATATTATTCATGACCCACCTGTCTTTTGTTCGACTTTGACGGTACATGGCACCAAAGCTACGTAAAATGGACTTACGGTCATGCGAGTAGAGATCAAATTGGCAATACAATCTACATTTTGCAATGAGTTCGGTTAAAGGTTTTATATAAATGAAAATATGAAGACGGAAATAGTTTCATAGGAATATATTTTATTGGTGCAATCACTTGATTTCATAACAGTAGAAAAACATTCAATTTAAACACTTATTGTTTCAAAAAAACCTTAAATCCATTCAATGTAAATTTGATTTTGATATAATTACAATCGATTTTCTTGAATTTTTTCTAAAATTGTACATTTAAAAAATCTCGCAATTTTTCAGGAAATTTATTTAATAAATCAAATCTCGTCCAGTGCAAACTCTGTTTTTAGTACAGCATTACCAGTTAATTACATTAACTATTTAATGTTAATAGTATTATTTGACTAATCAAGTAATATATTAGTAAGTAACTGCATTGCACAGCCTTAATATTTTTAACATTATTAGAAGAGAGAAGAAAATACAAAGATTTTTTTTTCTAATGTAGGCAATAACATTTCATACCAATAATAGTAGCTCAGATATTCCCCAAACACACATCACATTGAAGGTCCGTTAGGTACATTTATCGAAATAATAAGTTGAAGGACTGAGAAGAGATTTTCGTAAATACTGATCATTGAACATATTTGACAACAAACAAGGAATAATAATCCATCACCATGACACTCAGATTTAGTAGAATTAATAAATTAAAAGTAGGTATATATAATTCTGCTAAAAGTAGAATTATTTCGGTGTAAATGCATTAATATATTTAATTGCTATTCGTCGTTATATTTTATATTTAGTGACATTAGTTGTGATATTTGTATTAAAAAAAATGTGTTCTATTAACTTATTTTAGTAGGCAGGCATCCATAAAAAATAAAAGCACCTGGATGCGACATTATGAAAACAAGTTTGTCAATTGCCTTTTACATCTAAAACAAGATATCATAAGAAGCGCCTTAATTTGACTTCATAAATATTCTTAAATGCCAACATTGCATTTCCCGCTTTTCATCCAAAGTGCGTCTGCTTCGCGGCGAAGCGTTAATAACTATACATTTGTATAGTGCATATAATATTAAGAAAGTCCTAGTTCAGCGAAGTCCATGGTCTATATAAATATCAGTTTAATTTCAAGTTCAGAGTACATCGGATGGCAACAACAATGTCATCCACATAAAATTACCCTTTGCTGAGCTCCTCTGTGACGATGTCGATGTAGTAACTGGTGAATACGGCTTTATTATGCATGACGTAACGTAGCAGAGTGCCGGATATGGTAGTGAGCTCTGGAGCGAAGGCCGAGAGTCCCACGGGAATCTGTCGGGAGCCCCCGGCACAGACGAGGATCATTTTCAGGAATTCTAGGATCCTTTGACCTGGAAAGTAATGGTTTGAGAATATGCTGTACTAAAAACAGAGCGAAATTTAACCACTGAGCCTTTCGACGAAGGAAAACATCGAGAGGAAACCTGCACGCATCTGCGAAGTAATTCAAGGGTGTTTGTGAGGTCCCCAATCCGCACTGGGCCCGCGTGGTGACTATAGCCCAACCCAAACCGTCTCTTGTGATGAGTGGAGGCCTGTGCCCAGCAGTGACCGTAAATAGGCTGTTGTGGTAGTGGTGTAATTCTCCTTTGGGGAGGTCTAACAGGTCCAGCAGTGGACGTCTTCCGGCTGAAATGTCTTCGATGTAACACTCACGGATAATCTGCCTGACTTTGTGGTCCGGGTCCCTCAGCGAGATGATCTGCGTCCTGATCAGCTCCTTCGTGTCAGGAGTCAGGGGTTCCTGGTTGAGGCTCTCCAGGAGCTGTTCCGTCACCAGAATCACCTCTTCGGCCACTGAGGGCAGCACCTGTTTCAGCTCCCTGGTAAGAAAACGCTTTGTTAGTTACTAGCTTCTGCCCGCGACTTCGTCCGCGTCCCTAATGTCCTTCCCCGGCGCTTGAACCATCTCCATATCAAATTTCATCCAAATCCAGGTTCAGTGGTTTAAGCGTGAATAGGTACTTAACAGACAGAAAGAGTTACTTTGGATTAACTTAGTTGGTAGTTGGTTGGTAGTGACCCTGCCTACTTTGCCGACGCTCGCGGGTTCGAATCCTGCTAGGGGCAAACTTTGTGTGATGTGCACGAATGTTTGTGCCTACTCGAGTTATGGATATTAAGTATTTACATATTAATATACCCGTGGTGGCCTAGTTCGACCTACCGCCTCTCATGCCGAGGGTCGGGGGTTCGATTTCGACTCGCACCTCTAAGTTTACTTACGTGCGAAATTAAATTTATCAATACATCCCCACTTTACGAGTAGAGGAGGTACCCAATAAAAAAAAATATTTCAAAATTTTATTGTACCACTTTATCAGCGTAACTAATATGTATATTCATGCCAAATTACAGCTTTCTAGAACTAAGCATCTCCGAGCAATAGTGCGGACAGACGGACATGGCGAAACTATAAGGGTTCCTTGTAGACTTCGGAACCCTAAAAAGGAAAGGGATATGAGTAGCGCGGCAGCATCGCTACAAAGTCGCCGTGGGCGGGGGCCCTTAAACCCAAGTTGGGTTTCAAGATATTTGTTCATTGGACTCACGTGTCGCTACTAGTGTTGTCGCTACAAAGTCGCCGTGGGCGGGGGCCCTTAAACCCAAGTTGGGTTTCAAGATATTTGTTCATTGGACTCACGTGTCGCTACTAGTGTTGTCGCTACAAAGTCGCCGTGGGCGGGGGCCCTTAAACCCAAGTTGGGTTTCAAGATATTTGTTCATTGGACTCACGTGTCGCTACTAGTGTTGTCTACGATGATGACGATCTTCTCCTTGAGGTTTAGCTTGTGGCGGGCGGCCGCGGTGGCGTCGCCACACGAAGGGCTGACCAGCATGAGGGCCGCCACGCAAATCAGCCGGTACACTTGGGTGCCGAGCTCGGAGAAACGGGGCGCGTCTAGAGTTACCGTCTGAAATATAAAATAACTAGCTGACCCGGTGAACTTCGTACCGCTTAAGGCCCTGCGCGCACTGATCGGGGCTAGTAATCATTATACAGTGTGTTTTTGTTGATACAAATACTCTTTATTGAACACCACACAATAGAGAAAAAAAGGACAGAACAAAAAGATCAGGAAAACATGTTGTTAGGTATACAGCAGGCGGTCTTATCGCTAATAGAGCGATCTCTCCCAGACAACCTTTGGGTAGTGGATATCAAGTAAAAGAGAAGTTAATATGCGTTAACTTCGGCATAGTGCTCGGTACACTAACATAAACAATAGCGCACTGAGAATATCGGTGAAGGAAAACATCGTGAGGAAACCTGCATGCATCTGTAAAGTGTTGAATAATTCAAGGAAGTGTACGAAGTCGCGTGGGGATAGCCCGAATCCTATCGTGATGACAGAAGTCCTGCGCCCAGCAGTGGGACGTAAATAGGCTGTGGTGTGAGTAAATTGGATACTCACCTCCGGGTAGTTATTCTTATCATCCCACTCTAGCAGCTCAAGATAAGCCTTGGCTAAAGTTTGCGCTGTCACATTCCTTATGACATTAGCGTCTGAGACCGGTAGTGTCAGATCTGTTGTGTCAATGTGACGTTTCAACCACGCCTTCGTGTGCTGCAGACCGTCTGAAATGAGTTATTGATTCAATCATTTTGTAAAACAAAGTTTCGATTAATTCTAAATTGGTCCAACATTTGCTTTCGCATTTGTAATATTAGGTACAGGCCCGGGAAAGGATCTTGAGCGGTGAGCGAAAGTAGAGGGGATTTCTGCGCATGTTTACGATTGAAGGGCCGTGCGCGCACGACAAAGCGCCCGCTGCGTCCCGCGCCCCTCTGCCGATGAGACCTTATTGTCAACTTCTGCCCATCGCAAGTCACCGCTCAAGTCTGTGACGATGCCTGTAGTATAGTATAGATAAGAAAAAAAAAAAAGAAACAAATTAGAAAACAGTATTTTTGACAGTCTATTTCAGAACACCTAATCTAATTAATAGTAAGAGTTTTTACCTTCAGTGACCTTTAGAATTTCTTCAAACTTCATTTTTTCATACTGCACACTCTCCTTTTGCACATGGGGCCTCATCATAGCAATCAGTGTGTTGGCCAAGTCTAACTTCAGCACCTCCAGTGTCTCTAAGATAGCTCGGAACACATCAACCTGTGGAATCGTCGAGTAATACATTTATAACAAACTTATTCTAAAACAAACACAGATAAAAAATACATTTGCATTTTAATCTGAAAAACTGGCTGATTGTGGCGGTCTCCTAATAATTTAACATCTTTTGTAATACGCACATCGAGCAATAAATATATGATTGATTGATTGATTGAATCTTCAAATGTACTGTTCTATCGATTTCAGAGTGGACTTTTATTGTGGAATAGTTGGCCCGGTGAACTTCGTATCACCAAAGTGAATTGTATTTTTTTTTAGCTGTTACTTTACATTTTTCCCACATTTTTTTCTTTCTAAACCTTCCCTGAATCACAGGGAATTAAACAAAAAAACAACCAAATAGGTCCAGCGGTTCTGGAGCCTCAGCTAGAACACTAATAAATATCCATCACAAAGATGTGTATATAAATACGTATACATGTAGTGACAAACAACATAACTATAGTGACAATTTATACTTATATTTGGTAATATATACTTATATACCGGTTGCACTTACATCTACATTTTAAGGTCTATTTAGTTTTAATATTTTGCTGCACCCTCACAGGGTCCATGTTAGTACTTAAGAAAATATTATAACATCTTGTAAAAACCATGGTTTGGCAATAAATGATATGAATATGAATATGAAACACACGGCGATTCATTTATTGATGATTATATAGAAGAAGAAGATGAAAGAAGATGATCTCTATGGTTTTTTTTTCAGCGCACATGGCGTTGAATCGGCTGAGTTTACAGCAGCTATAACATTTCGTTTTTTTTTTACCGCGGAAGGCTTACCGCAAGAACCGGTCTTACCCTAAGGTGAAGAGCAAAAAAGAACAAGTGGAGCCTGTGGAGCCTGTGGAGACCCTAAGGAATATAGCACACGGCGACTTTTTGTAGCGAGGCGCGCGTTTCATTTATAATTATTTCATTTATTATTACTTTTAAAAAAATCGCCATTCTTTTTACTCTTTGATGTCGAAAAGGGACAAAGATATGAAACGAGTGACTGAATCCCTAGAAAAGGTCACCGTGTCCTAATTATGCTATCCATATCCATATTAATATTATAAATGCGAAAGTAACTCTGTATGTCTGTCTGTCTGTCTGTTACCTCTTCACGCTTCAACCGCTAGACCGATTGAGATGAAATCTGGCATGGAGATAGTTGGGATCCCGGGAAAGGACATAGGCTACTTTTTGTCTCGGAAAAGTGCATAGTTCCTGCGGGAGCGCGATAAACGAATTCCACGCGGGCGAAGTCGCGGGCAGAAGATAGTGTTAAATAAATAAATAGTTTCCAACATCCTAACACGCTTGGGACGCTGATGAATATCGATGACCATAAAAAACGATTAAAGCAAGCACTGCTAGACAGACTTGACTACATTCTAAGTCAAAATTGATAGCGAATTACAGAAAAATCGGTTTAGTAGTAGTATTTTCTTTTCTTTTTTTTTAGGTGGGAGGTGTTTGTGTCTAGTTAACTAAACGTAAGCAGGTAGCACTTTATTGTACAAAGATACAAGACACAAATAAATATATTATCTACATTGTTAGTAGAATATTAATATTAAGTGCATATATTTGTAATTTTTTTTAATTTTATTATATAGTTAAGTATATGTTAAATAGAAGCTTTTTCTGCCAACAAACTGCTCAGCAGTTTGGCAGATGTTATTTGTAAGAACCATGTCACTTTAATGAAATAAATAAATTAAAAAAATAAAATAAAACGACTCACTGTATCCGTCAGAGTTGTGATGTTCTGTATCATGTCGTCCCTCGCCGGCGCGGCCAGTTTGGCCATGAGGTCGATGACGAACTTGGCGTACTTGTGGAAGTCGAGACTGTTGTTCTCGGCCTGCTGTTTAATGAAGTCCGTATCGAGCACCTCCTCGATCATCTCGCGTATTCGCGTGTGGCGGGGCAGCAGGATCGAGAACAGACCCTGAAATTAGTGATCGTTTCAATAAATACCATTTAAAATAATAATACGGAGCAAGGACTTCGTGAAGTTCGCGGGAAACCGGTGGAAGCGAAATGAGCCAGAAAAAGTGAAAAAGTTGAAAACCCGACTAAAGCACAATTCAGAAGGCGCGCGGATTAAACAATAATACTCTTGCGTAGCCGTGGTGGCCTAGTGGTTCGACCTACCGTCTCTCATGCCGAGGGTCGGGGCTTCGATTCCGGCTCGCACCTCTAAGTTTACTTATGTGCGAAATTCAATTTGAATTTACCACTGAGCTTTTCGGTGAAGGAAAACATCGTGAGGAAACCTGCACGCATCTGCGAAGCAATTCAAAGATGAGTGTGAAGTCCCCAATCCGCACAAACCCAAACCCTCTTGTGACAGTGGCGTGCACTCCATACAGACAAAAAGACACTGTCTACCTTACCCCAACGTTATAAGCTAATTTGCTTTATTGTGAGACCTACCTAATAGCTTCATCTACATATAAAATATCAGTACATTACGCATTAACTTAAATTCTTAAATTACAAAACAGCCTCATCTATCGGGTCATCATCGTATCCTTTGTACTGTTCTGAACTCGATAGTTACATCCGAAGACAGTCGCAATTCAATACACTAGCGCCGCTACGCACCTTCAACGAGAAAGACGGACACTATTCTGTCTTCCGTCCGAAAACGTTCTTGCGTGCGTCATCATATGGCCAGTGTGCACGACGACAGCGCCAACTAACGGGAGGCGTATGAACCAAACGCACGCAAGCATCCGGCGGAGTTTAGACATGTCTTTTCGAAGTGCTTGCAGCATTTTGTATACGTATTGTTGTTGTAATATTATTTGACGTTTTTCTATTTATCTTTTTTGTTATTAAATTATATTTCGGCTGAAATGATGTTATTTGGTTTGTTCTTGTGCTTTGAAAATATTGATACTAATAAACAGGAAAGTTTTTTTACAATGAGTATTTTGTAAACTGCTATTATTTTTTAGTGGGTGTGTGCTATCTATGAACCATTGAAAATGGTGCATTTTCAAAACTTTCTTTTAGCAAGTTTTAATCGAATAAGGCCGGTGTAGGTACAAGATAACCCGAGTTTGAATACGAAATACTAATACTATTCTTGGTCCCCGGGGTGCACTGATTATTCCGTTTCCATTGTTTAGGTACATGGATATTTGTATTGACTTAAGTATACACCATTATTAATCGAAAAGATGAGAATGTATGCTGAATAGGTGATTTGGGAAGTCTAATATTACTTTATATTTTGTTGTCTACCCTGTCTAAAATCTCTGTGCACGCCACTGTCTTGTGATGAGAGGAGGCCTGTGCCCAGCAGTGGGATGCAAATAGGCTGTAGTAGTAGTAGACTCTTGCGTTAATAACTTCAGTGCTTCACCGCGCTTCTTCTAAGTTATGTATATACTAATTCTTGAACAATAAAACAAATAAAAATATATAGGTGTAGACTAAGTCTCTATTAAGTCGCCCACCATGAAAAAAAAACCAAAACCCTTCACCCATTGCAGAAAAACAAGAGTATGAATAATTTGAGCAAAGTTTGAAGTGATTACCTGTTTGACGTCCTCAAGAAGCACTAGGGCCTGCTTGTACTCCGGAGGGTCAGCATTCAGCTGCTCCCGCAAAATGTCGAAGTATGCCCGATGCATGGTTTCCTTCACTAACTTCTGGTAACTGTAAGATGAAAACAATATGTATCTCCAATCTCAATTACATTCACCATATCAAGTTCATAAATTACTAGCGTTTCCCCACAACTTCATATGCGCAGAAATATTAAATATAAAATCCCGTTTTTTTCCCGTTCCCGTGGGAATTTCGCAAAATCCTTTCTTAGCGTATGCCTACGTCATAACATCTACCTGCATGCCAAATTTCAGCCCGATCCGTCCAGTGGTTTGGGCTGTGCGTTGATAGATCACTATGTCAGTCAGTCAGTCAGTCACCTTTGAGTTTTATATATTTAGATAATGAAGAACCAAGGATAAGGAAACTTGCATTTCATAGTACATTACAGACCTAGGGTGGTGAATTCGTAAATGTCCCAGATCGCAGGTTTCTGTGGCCCGAACCGAAAGTGAGGGCCATAAATATGCGATCTGGGGCTTTACAAATTACCTCCCGTGGTTTGTCAAAAGTTTTACATCTTGCCTTGCCTAGCGGGCAGAAAATCCCACTTTACGGCCAAGGCTGATGTAAAAATTATTTGTGACTTAATATTTTAATATGCAGGTTTTAACAAAACTATCAGTAGACACTGAAATACATTGATTTTATTGACTTGATAACAGCATTGTATGTGATTCAGGTCTTAATCTTTTGCTGCACCCAACAGGGTCTATGACATAGTACTTAAGTGAAATGTAACATCTTGTAAAGACCAATAGCAATAAATGAGTATGCGTATGAGTAATATTTGTCATTGTAAACTCCTAGTATATATATACTACCTACCTAGGATATCCCAAACTCTTATCTGCTGGCAGGAGAACAAACCGTTGTGGTGAAACTTTACCTGTTATCAGGCGGGATGAACGGCTCCAACTTGAAGTCATTGTCCACGGCTATTTCGTGAGCCAGTGCCATGTTCTGCATGCCGTGCGCTGCCTTCATGATGTCATCGAGAGTGACAAAGCTTGGGGGAGACGCCCCGGTGATAGTTGATCCCCGAACTCGGAACTGGATCGGCTCATTGGCATAGTAACTGTGGGCACCGGAGTGTGGGAAATGATTTTGAGAGTAATTTTGAGTATTGTTAAGGACAGATGAATATACATGAATCAGAGAGAGCATATTTACACAAAAAAATGGTAACCTAAAATTGATTTTAAATTATATATTTTTTAATTTTTGTATCACACAGAACCGTAGCTTAAAATTTATGAAAGAAAAATGGTTTGACAAAAATTTCCAACTACTACATTTATTAAAAAAAAAACATGATTAATAAACAAATGTCTTGTATCTATAGGGCTTAAAACTAAAGTAATCCTTGATAATTAGTTACGTGTGAGAACAAAGGGATACAAAGAAGATCTTCAAGAATATGATCGTTTGATTTAAACTGTGAAATTACTTATTGTCTTGCTCAACAAAAAAAAACTAAAATAAATATTATGTTATTCGAAAAGAAAAGAAAGAGAAAGTTAAAATAGCTTTCAAGAATATCTTTTTAAGCATAATACTCATAATGTGAGAAACTGACATAATAACAAAGGATTTTGCAACAGTTGCAATAAAGGCAGTTTGTGACGCAATATAACGTTACCTAGGTCCGGTAGGAACTGGTTTAGACGACGTCCTAGGATCATCCTTGTTGGGTCCCTGGGAATCCGACCCACTCGGGCCTTCGCGTTCACTCATCACGGAAATCACGAGTTAACTGGCTGCTTCAATATTATGATCCATATAAGGCAAAATAATCCAAGAGCAGGCACTGACTCGCAAACTTACATCATCGAGACCCTAACATTGAGTCGCAACAAAACATAACCTAACTTAACGACCTATAAATAAACAACGCAAAAACAATCCTGAAACCTCAACAGATATGCACACATTAGTGTGTTAGTTTTAAATGTGAATGTTTTTATACTATTCTATACGAATTTTCGTTTATTTTACAGATGTTTTCATTTACTTGTCAATTTGGTTGTCAAAAAACTTTTTAAAATGTCTATGGTTGCTAACTTGTGGTTTGTTCAGATTCTAGGTAATTGCCAAGTCATAAGCATAAACAAAAGTTGCACAAAGAACCGACGGGCTAGCATGCTTGTCCACACCGTAACAACTTTAATTTAAATTCTGACGAATAATAAGTCACATTTAACGCGTCTCCGGATCGTAAAAGTCACCGCAAAGATAAAATTATTAATACCACCTATTTTATATACATAAAGGCAATAAATAAATACTTAAAAGCTATCTAGTATTTTTCAAATCATAACGATTACATAACCCTTGATGCATGGGCTTAACTACTTCTACCAGGTATATATGAATATTTGTTAACTTGATCATATGGAAATAAAATAAATAATATAATAATTATGTCTTAAAGGTTAAATGTATTCTGGTATTTAGCGTTTTCTATTGCAAGTTCAAGTATATTCCCGCCTAACTTACCCAGTAAAGAAAATTAAATATTCTAATACAATATGTCTATAGGTGTAATCGGTCTGTATGTGTCCTACTCAAGTTAGGTAAGTAAAGGTTTACACAACTTGGAAGGCGCGTGGATTAAGCAATAATAGACTCTGCATCAACGGCTTAAATGCTTCGCCGCGCGCCTTCTAAGTTTTGTCGTGCTATACATCTCTTTAAAAAATCATTTTATTTCCTAATTTATCATTTTTAACAAGACAGCCATGCTATTTGCAAAAAAGACCTAAAACTTAGCAAGAAAATACGAAAACATGTTTTTTAAGGACCCCCACCTCTTTAATCTCGCCGCCTTTGAGGAAAACTTAAAAAACACCTTAGCCAACATAACAGAAAACTCTAGATTTAAAATTAAACAGCCTTTGCGAGTCAAGGATGCAATTTAACTTCAGACAGAGCCAACTAATTTACCTACGCAAACGTAGTCTTGCCGGGGGCGATGCGGATTGCTTTTTCTCAACTAGTGGACTCCATTTTAACTTGAAATTCTACCTGGCCTTTGCTGATTTTAATGGGAAAGTTAGTAGGTATGTACTTTCATAGTTTCTGGACACTTCAAAGTAATAAAGCAAGTTCAAACCCAAATTTTCAAAGCAAATCATGTCCTCCACCCGAACTAAATAGACAGTTAAAAAAAAAACTATACATTTGATTAGGTGAAGAGATGTATATTCGCTGCAATGAGCAGCACGCTAAAGTGTACATCAGGGTATCATTCTTAATTCAAGTTTCATTATCTCTAAAACGGTCCGAGTTTTACCTGACCTTACATTTCACATTTGTACAGTCATACACTTGGCTATTTAGCGTTACTTCTAATTACGGGACAACCTGTTTGTAACATATTGTAGGTATAGACAGTATGTTATTATTTAAAAAACTCGGAAACTCATTTCTTCTTGATGATCATAGTTCAACGGCGAAGGGTTAACTTTCGAACTAGTTTCCCAATTCAAACAGTCAGAGCCATTAAACATTTTCACAAGTTCCGAGTCTACACTTTAAAAACATTTCGCTTTGAAAGAGTTGGGAAGGTGAGGGTGAGGTATTGAATCTTGAATGTACCCAAGTAGTTTTATTAGCAATAATTTGCGATGTGTTGAATTGCCACTTGTTCTTTATCAGGCGTTCTTATAAATGCGAGGTGAGATCTTAGTTAAGTCACAGATTAGACAGGAAGTTAATTACCTTACCTACAACAATTTCATTCGTTTCTGTCTGAGGTTACACTTACGAGAGTATAATTTAAAACATTTCGATAATGGCTGGTTTAGAAACATTAGATAGTAACTAGATACCTTTATTAAAAGAGAAGAACTAGGTACCTAAGTAGTGTAGGTAAGTTTATTTTCTAATTAAATCACCTCACTGATATTAAGTAAGTTTTTATTCAGTTTCATTTCAAGTAGCAAAAGTAGACAAGTCCGTCTATTTACTTTTTCCCGGTAAACCATCATTCTGCCGATTTGAATATGGAAGGACAGAGCCTCTGTTCATTTCTTAATCCATGACATGCGAGAGGCGCCATAGCTAGTATTATAATAAAGGCTATATCACCGTGTGGGAGGAACCGATACGAATGTAAATCGTAATTTACGACCCCATCGCCATGTGATTACAAATCGTGACATTGTGACAAAGAATAATAAATGCGACGTGCGCACCGTGCTATTTTAAGCTTAACAGAACGTGGCATATAGTTCAAATTACAATGACAGGAAATTGTCACATGGATTGTTGTTGAAGTGATGTCGCAAAATGCAGATTTCCCGTGTATAGTGCAAAAACTTCGCAAGGAAGCCGGGTAACGCTTAGCATAGTAATTAACTGTGTTTTAGGCTGATATTGTGAGCATTATTCCCTGTTTAAACGGGAGGATTAGTGCCTCAGATTGGGAAAGGGCATTATTACACGGAATAAGTAATAGTACTACCGTATTATAATGTACGAGATTCTGCCCGCGACTTCGTTCACGTCGACTTCGGTTATACCGTTCCCGCGGGATTTATGCTCTTTTCCGGGATACAAATTAGCCTGTGTTCTTGCAAATGAAATATCATTTAATTCAACGAAAACTAAAATAGTTACAATAAAAATAAAACTTCCCCGGAACTCATAAAAAAGCCTTTGCGGAGTTTGTTGCGGCGTTTCTTCCCAAGCAATGGATCTTGGAAATGCGATAGTGCTAAAATTGCACTTAATTGAAATGCCCGTATGTGGAATGTGGATGTGGCCCATTTGCTGAATAAATTATTGAATTTGAATGTTTCCTTTATAAAATTTCCAATCCAATCCTGAACACCGGCTCGTATATTAAAATCAAAAACAAACCAGGGCGGGAAGCCGGCTATAAACAAAGTGGACAATCAACAATACCCTGGTTTAAAGTTAAATTAACACCCGGGTGTTAACCGGTTGTTCTATCATATGTTTATATCGGTTAAAATAATTTAACTTTTAATCCGTTCGCCGATGGCGCAGTCGAGGTTGTTAAATATATGTAGATATACGTTTGTTTTGGTCTTGTTATATTGTATTGAGGTTAAAAGTGTAATATTATTGGCCTCGTGTGTAGGTAAGGTAATCCTTTCAGATTGTACGTCTTTTGTATAGTTACGTCTGTTTTAATTTAGTTGTTATATACGGTGCTATATTGTATAGTATAAAGTACCCTATAGTTTGTGTTAATCTAAATAAAGTGGTTTATCCATCAGGTAAGCGTGTATAGTTAGGTAGGATGTAAACCGTAATTATTTTAAAATAAAGTTTCTAATTAAACAAAGTCTTCAGTGAACATACGACTTTTCTGTTCTCAAGTCGAAAGTTTTTAATTCAAGTGTGAATTTACAGGTGTTTTGGGATTAGTGTATGAAATAGTAATGTAACTAAGTTGATTTAGTGCAGAAAATATCGTCTAGGAATTTAATTATTGTTTATGACGTTGTAGAGCATGGAGGAATGAACTACACTTGTTTGTAGAGCGCATTATATGTTAGTTAAATAATTGAAAACTGAACTTATAATTTGGCTGCGAAGAACGCGACTTATCGTTTTAGTTGTGTCTATTCGTGTGTCAGCCAGGCCCATATAAGATTATATATACATATATTATATATAAGAAGTTATTTTTAATTTGGAAACAAGCATGGATGTAGAATTTAAAATGTATTAGCTCTTCTGTCTTCTGGCCACAACTCCGTCCAAGTGGAATTCGGTTAGGTAGGTACCTATAGCGTTCCCGCTCGTTTTTCCGGAATAAATTAAATAGTAACCGAAATCCTTCTCCGGGACTTAACCAAATTTCATTTAAATTGGTTCAGTGGTTAAATCGTGAAGAGGTAACATAACAGGCCGACCGACGGGAGTTACTTTCGCATTCATAACAATAGTATGGATACCTAAACACATGTCTTAGACGATAGCGTTTACATATAGAAGAAATAAGAAGTGATCCAATTTGCTACCCCAGGACACATCAAACCCGTTTTCTCCGTAATTTAATACGTGTATGATAATAGTGTATTTAGCTACCTCATTGAGTCATTGGATTTTGAGCCACTTCTTTTGATTCAATTGATAGGAATCAATCCGATTCCATTTAGGTTACCGAATACCGATACGATTTACAGTTTTGCTGTGTGACGGTTCTGATTGTGATTTTACGTAATCGAAGGCGTTGCTCAAATCTAATAGAATTGTAGAAATAGACATTTGCACTTTGAAACATTTAATACCACTTTTTTTCTTAAATATTTAGCTAATAACACTACCACTGCACCACCAGATCAGCCTATTTAAGTCGCACAGGGCCCGCTCGGGGACAATAGCCTAAACTCTCTCGTCATGAGAGGAGGCTGTGCTTAGCATGCAGTGGGATGAAAATAACTACCAGTAAAACCGATTCCCCTTGCACCGTTTCTGATAATCTGGAAGCCACCACTCTCTCAGCCGGGGGTAGCCACTCCTCTCGACCTGCCAAATAGGTTGATTCAACTTCTCGCAAAGGACACACGCGTCCAGAACCTTGGACTTTAAGACACGGTAGTATCTCCGCCATCTGAAGAAGTCGCAGTAGAGCGACCTGTCTCGAATGATGGTATACATTGTCCTCGCTAATTCGGGTATGCTTAGTTCAAGGGCGTTGATGTACGAGCCGGGTGGTAGGTACCTGTAAAGGGAAGAATTTCTTTCGTTGATATCGTCTTTTTTTGGCCTCATCGTTCCAGTTTTATCCCTTGGGGGGGATTGCCTTAGTCGCCACGCTTGGCAGGCGGGTTGGCGACCGCAGTTTGATGAAGGTAGTTCTCGGAGGACGCTGCTGCCCATCCTCCGGTTTATCCCTTAGTCGCCTCTTACGACACCCACGGGAAGAGAGGGGGTGGTGCAATTCTTTGCCGGCACCACACGGATCATTGTGCCAACTCCCGTAATAATCGGAGGCTCTGCGCTCGAAGTTGTTGACCATTATGTATACCTGGGACAAACAGTCCAGTTAGGTAGGTCCAACTTCGAGAAAGAGGCCAATCGTCGAATCCGACTCGGCTGGGCAGCGTTCGGGAAGCTTCGCAGTGTCTTTTCGTCCAAATTACCGCAGTGTCTCAAGTCGAAAGTCTTCGACCAGTGTGTGTTGCCAGTGATGACTTATGGTTCCGAGACGTGGGCGCTTACGATGGGCCTCATAAGAAGGCTCAAAGTCACTCAGAGGGCAATGGAGAGGGCTATGCTCGGGGTTTCTCTGCGTGATAGAATCAGAAATGAGGATATCCGCAGTAGAACTGGGGTCACCGACATAGCCCGAAGAATTGCGAGCCTTAAGTGGCAGTGGGCGGGGCACATTGCTCGCAGGACTGATGGCCGATGGGGCCGGAAACTTCTCGAGTGGCGCCCGCGAACCGGGAGACGAGCTGTCGGTAGGCCTCCAACAAGATGGAGCGACGACCTCGTGAAGGTCGCGGGAAACCGGTGGAAGCAAGTAGCACAGGACCGGTCTGAGTGGCGAGCCTTGGGGGAGGCCTATGTCCAGCAGTGGACGTCTTTCGGCTGAAATGATGATGATGATGATGATGATATCGTCTTTCGGATTCCTGTCCAACATCAGTAAATTTCTTGAAATGTTGAAGAATGTGGAAGTATCAAATAGGCTATCGCAAATATTGAGGTATCGATCAAAGTTATCGTCCAACTTACTCGGAGTAATTTGCGCCGCCATAAACAATAGGCACTGCGTTGTGATGATACGCTGGCAACACCACGTCTGTCACATAATCTCTGTCAAAAGAATCCTCCAGGGCCAATAGAAAGTAGTACTGCTTCTTCAACTTCCAAGCGCACGACCCCGCAAATTTCCTCTGACATTTCTTCGGGCCGCACTTCCCAAAAATGTCTATGGTCAGGTTGTATGACAAAAGTTCTTTTTGCAAGGATTTTACAAAGTCTTCGCGTTTGCTTTTGGTTTTGCAGTCATTTAGAAAGACTGCGGCGGCTTTAGATTTCGAGTTTAAGAGCGACTGGAAGTTTCGGTCGACCGGGTCAATTTGGGTGTACCAGGGGAAGTGGGAGCCGAGCTCTTCATTCTGGATGTTGTAGATCGAGATAAATTTGTAATTGATTGTGGAATCGACCCTGCAGACAGAGAGAGAATGAACAAAAAAAGCGAGAGTTGTGACAAATGAAAAATGACTATTAGAAAAAAAGCGTTGATGAACGCTCGTTTGGTAGTAATACTTCCTTTCAGTGAGTAGACCAACCATCTGCTTTTGTTGTTACTGCGGCTTGCGATATTAAATAAAACAGAGAATAATTTGTAAACCCCATATGTAGTTCATAAACTTACCTGTAAGTCCAAGTCCAGTTAAAGAAGTCGTCATAAGCAGAATCGCAAACTGGGTACTTTTGCGCTGAGTCATTCGCCGCAAAAATATATTTTTGATTCCACCCCCTCACTAGCGGCTTTTCACTTCCACGCCTCAAGTCTTGCAAATTAAAAACAATAGCATCAAAATACCTGATGTCACCGAAAAGGCTTCTATTTTTGCTGAAATAGCAGTTGATTTTATTGCATTTATGTTTTATGAAGTGTCGTTGGCCCTCGTCGGTAACCCCGTGCATGCTAGTCCATATTAAAATATGTTTCAGGTCAGTTATGAAACGCTCAACTTTTATAACTGATGCATAGTTCAAACTGCTTTCATTGATCGAACGTCCCAGTAGCGTTATACATAAAGCATGCAATAACAATTTCCAACGCTTCATCGACCGAGCCATATATTATTCTATAATCTATGTTATCTGAGATTTGTAAAACTAAAATTAAAACTAAATAACTTGTGCTCTCAGTCGAGAGTTCGCCTTGAAATGAGAAATTTTAAATGGCCAATGTTGCCATAATCTGTGGGTTGTTGGTAAATAAAATTGTGTTCTTGGAAGTTGAATTGCCGTCGTTCCCGGTAAGTTGAATTGAAGCCGTAGTGCTGGTGGCCTAGTGGTTCGACGTTCGCCTCGCATGCTTGGTCGGGCGTTGGAATCCGCACCTCTGAATTAACATTATGTGCGATATTCAATTAGAATTTACTACTGAGCTTTTCGGTGAAGGAAAACATCGTGAGGCAACTTGCACAGATCTGCGAAGCAATTCAAATCAGTAAAAGTCGTCTTAATTAAAATTATGCAGGTATTCTTATTTAAGCTTGATTTTACTAGAAATATATTAAATATTTTTGTTAATGCTTAATCGCAGCAAATTGAAAAGAAGATTTAATTTGACTTGTCCAACTCCACTTTTCCAAAATGGCGGGCGCTTTGTTAACACGGTGCGTTATTGTGTCCATGATGTGGGTTCACGGTGGACAGGTCCGGGACAAAATTGTACGGGTTTTTTTCAAAGGACGAACGATTACTGTTGTTACTCAGAAAATCATTTTGATGGACGCTTTAGAAAAGGTTTTTTTTTGTTACGAATGTGACGTATGAATGTGTGCGGGACGAAATCAGGAGTGGACACATGGATTAGTAGAATGTCTTTGACATAAATCATTTAACCACATCGTACTACTAAAATTATGTATGTTCAATTCAAAATTACAGGCAGTTAATTTTATTTGAAAATAAAAATAAATAACTAATAATATTATGACTGTGCCCAACAGTGGGACGTAAACGGGTGAATTTTCAATTTTATTTATTTATTGGTGTGAATTTATTAATTTAATTTAAGCTATTTAATTTATTTGTTTATCATAGGAGCTTCATTTTATTGCTTTTCCGATAAGTTCAACGCACATCTCAACCGATGTTTTATATTAAGAAATCTATGCATTTAATTTTAAACAATTCATTGATGATGGTGGTGCATAAAATAGATAATGATCATAGCTTCAAACATAATAGCAATCATATTATTAGAAATATAATAACATTTGTTCAACCTTCATGTATTTTATAAAATATCTTTCGTTTTCTACTTGATTTAGAATATGTCACAACTGTTAGTTTGTCAAATAAAAATATTAAGCGAAAAACATCGTTTTACAAAATGTGGCGACCGTGACTCGAGATAAAAATGGATTTATATAAAAAAGAGAGAAAAATCCAAAGGCGTCTTTTTACGACATGTGCAAACCAAATGGATACAATGATAAAAGAAGGCCATGCGAAAGAGATAAGTCTTAAATCCGAGTTTAGAAAATTGAAAGAAATTTCGTCTCAGTTGGCATTATTAGACCAAAATATAAAAGAATGCTTGCTTAAAGACGAAAATTTAAAAGACGAAGATTTAGAAAAAGAACTTTGTACGGCATTAGAGTACAGGGAGCGGTGGATAAAAATAGAAACTACCCTGGACGTAATTTTTAAAGAGCCTAACAAAGAGAAAGAACAAGATTTCAGGCGGAATTACAAGTTACCGGATATAAAATTAAAGAAATTCGACGGTAACATCCGTAGCTGGCTAACATACTGGGGGCAATTTAAAAAGATAGATGTCGACCCAAAAATAGATCAAGATGACAAATATATGTACTTACTGCAGAGCATGGAAGAAGGCACAGAGGTCCACTCTCTCGTGGAAAGTTACCCGCCGTCGGGAGCCTCGTATTCTTTGTGCGTCGAAGAGCTTAAGACCCGATATGCGAGAGAGGAACTATTAATTGAAGTTTACGTAAGAGATATATTAGAATTGGTACTTCAAAAGGAAAGAGACTTCATCGACCTGTACGACAAATTAAATGCGAAATTAAATTAAATTAAATGAAATCCAAACACGTGCAGGCGCCAGTTGCACCCTTACCTGTGGATCGTGTCGAGAGTTCTACTCCATTTGAAGTCACAGGTGTAGACCTAGCAGGCCCCCTGGTGCTAAAGAACGGAGAGAAGTGTTGGATCGTATTATACACATGCGCCGTTTACCGCGCTGTTCATCTCGAACTCACGACCTCGTTGTCTACGGAATACTTCATGAGAACGTTCAGGAGGT
Source organism: Aethes cnicana (assembly GCA_963971205.1). NCBI lineage: Eukaryota > Metazoa > Arthropoda > Insecta > Lepidoptera > Tortricidae > Aethes > Aethes cnicana. Next base: position 1,568,403 of record OZ020289.1, on the reverse strand, counting down.
TCACGGCGAGGAGAGGACGAGTAAAAGTCGTATATTCCGATAATGGAACAAATTTCACAGGCACTAAGAATTTGCTTGATTCTTTGAATTGGGATGAAATACAGACAAAAACCGGTATTGAGAGAATTAAATGGAAACTTAATGCTCCAACAGCTGCCTGGTGGGGAGGTTTTTGGGAAAGATTAATCAGGTCAATGAAGGATTTATTGCGTCGAGTTCTAGGAAAAGCTAGCGTGACTTATGACGAACAGCATACTTTGTTGTGCGAGTGTGAATCTATTATGAATAATCGCCCTCTTACTTATGTTCAGGATGACAAAGCTGAGTCACTGGAACCACTAACTCCGGCTTGTTTCTTGCAGCCATTGCCTTCGTCAGAAACTAAAGATTTTGATGAACTAGATGCTCGCAGCTTAAACATACGGGTAAAATACCTACAAAAACTTCGTGACGATTTCCGTCAACGGTTTAAAGCTGAATATTTAACTGAGCTGTTACAGCGAGGCAAAGATAAAGGTTTTTACAAAAATCTTCAAGAAGGCGACGTTGTACTTATCGAATCTGAAGGACGCAGAATAAAATGGCCAATGGGCATCATTATTAAGGTGTTTATTGGAAAAGATGGTGTCAAACGTTCGGCTGAAGTAAAGACTTCGTCGGGAATCAAAATTAGACCCGTACAAAGGCTCTATTTACTGGAAATATCGGCAGAGGATCGAAATAAGTTTAGGAGTCCAGTAAGTACCTTTCGACAAGGTAGATTCGATACAGCCTCAGGCTCGTGCTCCCGAAGGAGATGCACGGGAAAGAACTACGAGATGTGGCAGGAAAGTAAGAACTCCTAGGTATTTATTAGATTAATTATTTTTTTGGGATTGTCGCTACTCAACACTAGATGGCGCTGTAAGATTATTTTTTCAGTTAGGATCACCGTTTTATTTTGTTTTCTCTTGCCACCATGTTGTTCTTAGGTAACTATAATTTTGCTATAATTGATTATTTTGTGTCGGTTTAGGAGGATGTTCAACCTTCATGTATTATAAAATATCTTTCGTTTTCTACTTGATTTAGAATATGTCACAACTGTTAGTTTGTCAAATAAAAATATTAAGCGAAAAACATCGTTTTACAAAAACATTCTATCCACACCTGTTCAGCATTGTCTCTGAATTAATACGTTCAGTATTCAGCGGGCGGCCGTGATTCGCCGATGAGTGGGCTGGTGCGAATGCAAAGACGCGATGTCTTCAGTCGCTGCGGCCGTATTCTGAACACCTACGAGTAGAATTAAAGTTATTTCGTAAATTCCCTCGATAGCAAAATAAAAAGTACTTATATAAATAATATACGTTGTATTCTGGCTTCTGAATGCTCAAACAATTCAGTGATTCAATAAAAGGAGTAATTTAAAGATATGATATCATATCATCGATCTTATTTCAGTCATCTCGTTCAAGACGAATAAAATTAACGTTCTTAATTGATATAGTTAAATATTAATATCTTTTTTCTCCCATAATTTCAAATAAGGCTAAGTAAAGTACTAACATTTACTAACTATCCCAGGGAGAGTAAAATTGATCTTGAAAAAAGGTCATCATCGTCATCATCATTTCAGCCGAAAGATGTCCACCGCTGAACATAGGCCGCCCCTAACGCGCGCCACTCAGATCGGTCCTGTGCCACTCGCATCCACCTCGTTCCCGCGACCTTTCCGCGACCGCGACAAGATCGTCACTCCATCTTGTTGGAGACCCTACCGAAAGCTCGTCAATAAGTTCGCTGAGGCCACTCCAGAACTTTCTGGCCCCATCGGCCATCAGTCATGCGAGAATGCAGAATGCAGTCATGTGCCCCGCCCACTGCCACTTAAGGTTCGCCATTCTTCGGGCTATGTCGGTGACCCTGGTTCTACTGCGTAAAAAGGTATCTTGTTTTATTCTAGTTGTAGTAATTTGATTGGAGAGGAGGAGTTATTGACGAAGGATTCTATTATTGTGTCTTGTTGGTGAAATATACAAAAACTGTATTTGTGGAATAGTGCTCTTAGCTTAGGCAAGGGGGTCGCGTCTCTCTAATGAGATTCTTTGGCTCGCGGTTTGCATTTCAGATCGGATCTCTGTCGCGCCTCCAACCGCCCTGCAACGGTACTAATGCTGAAGGTTTTGTACCCCTTTTAAGCAGTAACTACTGGTAGTCATTGTTCTACGTTAAGCAAAAAAGAAATATAGAACGAAATAATAAGTATTTACATCTTTAAACGTTAAAAAAAAAGTATTTGTTTGAAATAAGTTAGTTAGTAATTGTTTATAAAAAAAGTGTTAATATGTAAGTTCTCTTCTGAAATTAAGTTTGTTAGTAATTGTTTATACATAAATTATAGTAAGTCCTTCTTCTGCCTGAAACACAGGAATTTCCTAGCTCAGGCACAACTATTTTACTGCACTGTAAGTTAAGATTTCACTTTGTTAGTTTAAGAAAATGTACACCATTATGATGAAAGTAAATTTATTATTATTATTATTACGTTAAATTAAGTTGATGGTTCAGTTACTTCTTGAAAAACAGCAAAATTGATTTATGTCAAAGTTTTGAAAAGAGGCTATAAAAATTACACTAATACTAAGCCAACAAATGACAAGAAAAACAAAACATTAAACCGGTTTTAGTTTTACCTAATTCTTCTATCAATATAATAATTTAATGTTAGTAAACTTGAACGAAGCTATTCTTACCATTTCAACTAGGTACACGAAAGGAAAAAAGTTGTTACAAAACAACATGAACAGAAAGCATCAATTTTTGTACTTTTAATTTAAAAGTTATCTTAAAACATATCATGAAATAACACGACGCGCATATTACGCTTTTTAAAGTGTCTAAAGACGGTGTCTCTGTCAAAACTTTCAAAGAACGAACGAGACGATTCAGTTTCGCGACAATTATTTTTCTACAAGAGCGAATTTAAATATACTTTGAGCTGTTTCTTCGTTCTTAAATATTCACAGCTTCTTCGGCTTGAAAAGTATGCATTTCACTTAAAATTGACCCAGTTTTGCACAAGTAGGTAATTAAGCACATTTGATCGAAGTTTTCAGATTTCGGTACAATTGTTCAAAAACAGATGTAAAAATAGGTATGCTACAAGTTCTAAACTTTCTTTTCATAAAATCAATTTAATACATTCTTATATATATACCCATAATGACAATATCGACTCCCAAAACACTATATAAATCATTTATGAATGCCGTTAAAACGTGACTCGTGTAAAAAAGGGAATAAATATGAAGAAGAAAACGATGTTACAATATCCTGAAAATGTAGAGGGCATACAAAAAATCCTTTTATTGAAACTAGCCCGGCCGTTATCCATTATGTATAAGACGCTGGGGGCGACGTGGACACCCTACTACTGGTGTCACTGAATTGCTGAATTCAAAGATGTTCGATATTTGAAATGAGATGAAAATAATAGAGTAAGAAATGTCAATGCAATTTTTTAATTTGGAATAGAACGAAATTCCTTTGTTTTGGGCAATTTATGGGTGAGCTCAGCCTGTTGTAGAAATATTGTAAGTAGGTGATCAAAATACCTGCTTCATGGTAGGTACCTCTGCCTATTAAGAAATTGTCATTTTTATACCAATTAAATTATTTTGAAAGCAACTCTTATTATAGGTACATCATTGATGCGTAGTTATTGTCTGGCGTTGTACCACACCATTTGAAAATGCGTTCGAAATTTGAAATTGGTCATTTGAAACTCGTAACCTCACGTACCATAGACAAGAGTTGGCAGCATGGTAGCGCCAAATAATGCTGGTATCTGTATTATTCTCATCTCCCCGGAGGGCCACTGTCTATGACAGATGCTAGGGTCTGAATCGGGAATGGGCCCCTTGAATACATTTGCTCAACATGCGAGTTTTTGTCACCATAATGTATGTCGTGATAGTTTGTTGCAGTCAAGTGGAAATGTTGGTGACAGTGCATTCTTCATGACAATAATAATTGAGAAACATTGCATTAACTTAACTTAAGTATCTTTTCATTGAAACTTATCCAACGATTAATATTTAAAAATAAGTCCTACCTACATTTTGACGCAAGTGCGAAAAGTTCGCCTAATATCACGAGTGCCTAAGAGCGAAAGCGAGGATCTACATTAGAGACGAGTGAAAATGTCAATTTTGCACATATCCTGGGTATCAAAATGGTATCAAACGACATTTTTAATACATTTGCAAGAAAAGTAAAAATATCAACAAGTGATTCGATTTTCGAAAAAAAAAAACAGATGTCACGCTAATATCCATCAAGCCGTTTAGGCTACAGAGTGTGCCAAATAAATATACACATACACTCGTAAAACATAACCCTCCTTCTGGCACGACAGGGTAAAAAGTAGAAAGGACTAGTTGAACAAAAGTCGTTGCTCTACCACACTTTGTTGTCTGATTGTTTATTTGTTTACCAACTTATTTATACCTACATGGTGGGTCGTATCCTATTGCAAATAATTAACCCACAGTATCGGCTATCGATTCTAAGTATATTGTATAATTTGTATAGGTCTTAAATTTTTTTTGAGTTGGTATTTTTTTTTATTTTAAGTACCTTTTGGGCATTGGTTGTGTGAGCGACGCCTGAATCCCATACATTTTTTTTTACCAACTCTAAAAAAATAAAAACCTATAAAATATGCTTAGAATCAATAGCTGATACTGTGGGTTAATTATTTGTTATAGGATCCGACCCACCATGTATACATATATCTAAGCTCAATTCATATACCTACTTATCGAGATGGGCAGTAAACCGGGTAAACACGATACAGAAATGTAGATAAGTCTACGAAGTACTTAAAAAGTTGCGGTTCGCTTACAAAACAAACGTTTCAGCGGGAACCAGCGGGCATCGATCAACCTGATCTAACCGGATTTATGCGGCGCCGCAAAACTGCGGATTTTACAAAAATAATTATTAGATTTATGACAAAAAAAGAAACATTTTCCTAAGTAACAACTATCTACATGATTCAGCTGAATACTCGTTTAGAAACCAGACGAAAATTTTGTTAATAACCCAAAAATGTGTTGTGTGTAATTAGTAGTAATAGTACATTACACACCTAGGGCGGTCAAGTAAAGAAAGTCTCAGATCGCGGGTAATTGAGGCCCGAGCCGGAGGCGAGGGCTATAATCTAGCGGTCTGAGGATTTCTTTACGACCGCCCGTGGTTAGTATACGATTTTACGTCATCACCTGGCCGTTAAGAGGGATTTTTCGTAGCGCCCAAGGGCGGTAAATCCCGCTTTTCGGCCTGGTGTGACGTAAAAGAAGTTAACGTCCCTTTAATTTATAACGTGAGATTTTTACGAGGGAGGGGCTTTTCCGTATGCAATGACAGCTCACGTTAAATTCAACGTACGAAAATATTCTGATGCAACACAAACTAAGAAAGTTTCATTAGAAAGACATATTGAGGTGAAGATGCTGCGTTTTCATGTTCTTTAAAAATAACACTCTGACCACTTTAGAAAGAAATCCACGGTAGAAACAGCAGTAAGAGTAAGATAAGCGAATTAACCAGGGTTTCCTCTAGACGCGATTATTCAGTCGCAAGCTACCACCACCCCTTAGCTCTTACGCAGACACGGTGACCACGCGTCTCGTCCGGGGCCGATCTATCTTCATCTCGGGGTCGGGCGCGCGTGCCCATTGTCCTGGACGCCGTCCAAATTTGTGGACACCTTTTGATGAATTGATTGGAAGACTATTTAGTTCTGGAGTGGATTAGCACGATGTGGGAATGAGTTGTAGATGGTAGGTACCTGAAGATGTTACTAGTACTCTTTTAGTAGTAGCGTTAGTAGTAGCTCATTTCTATATCTACTAATAATAAGTCTGTAGAAATGTCGTGTTAGGAAACAAAAAAAAAAGATCAAGGCGAGGGGATTATACAAGCTAACTGTTCTGAATACCACAAAACGAATTTTAGAAAAAAGAACTGTGTCTCGTGTATAAATGTACGGCTTTACCTTGAAATCTTCTGGTCGGATTGCCACACAATTTGGAATGGAGGTAGATTATAACACCGGTATTTTATCCCGTATAAACGCATAGGTAATTCCTGCTGGAACGCTCTACCCTTTTTTACTTGTGTGGATGATTTGTGCCCATTTTGTGGATGCCGCAGTTCTATGTTGAAAGCCACTAAATTCTCGTCTCGTGAGACAATGCGCACGCGCCCCAGATTGACTGATAGTCTCGTAATGGGCGGATTGACTGATCACGCTCCAATCTGACAAGTTGGCTCACTGATCGATGGGCATGCATGTTATTGATTGACTTTTACTTGTAGCTACCATTCCTACTAACTATGGATATAAATTCAATTTGTGTTTATCTAAAGAATCGAAGTACTTACGGAAATTCCAAGTCCACGCGGGATGAAGTCGCGGGCAACGTCTAGGTAGTTTGATGACGGGTTCCCGTATTCAGAAATAACCTCTTTATGGCTACGGAAGTTCACACGGCGGACACGGCCTATAAAAGCAAGATTTCGAACTATTGACCTATAATAAGTAATAACATATGGACGGACAGTGTCTAACAGAATATGTCAAAATATATGGAGCAAACCATTGACCTATAATAAAGTAATAACACATGGACGAACAGTGCCTAACAGAATATGTCAAAATATATGGAGCAAACTGACATTAGAAAATACGTTCCAATATGCTAACGCCTCTTTATAACGAAGGCCAAATGGGTGCCCGATCTGTTCGGGCACCCATTTTGACGGGGCCATTTTTCTCCGGCTGATTGTGAATCCTTACTTATAATAGATCAATGTTTCGAACACAATTCGAATGAAGTGTCAATGTGCAATGTGTGTGCGTGCTAGTATACGTCTGTACCTATACTTGTAAATGTGTGTGTAACCAATACGCGGGCCAACGATTCATTCTCCATCTCCGGATGAAACAAATGACGGTAAGGCGAGTTGGGCGCGAGTGGCGCAACGGCCAAGTAGATTGAGGCGGGTGATTCCGTGGCCATTCTGTACGTAGTAAAAGTACTATTAAATATTCTGTGGGAAGGTTAAAATTTGACAGACTCTCTAAGGAACAAATGTCAAATTTTAACCATCCGTACCCAAAACCAGTCGGTTTTTGGATATAGGAACCAGGCCTAAGAATATTTATCAAAACGTAGTCACGCATGCCGCCAGGCGTACCAACAGTCGGATGTCATTTTCTCACATATTTCATTGCATTGCAGCGAACTATTTAACGTTGCGTTTCATAATTGATTTATGTTTTGAGCCGGGGCTCTACTGCGATACTTCACTAGTGGTTTTGGGAAGTGCTGAATAAATAAAATTAATAAATAAATATCTTGGGACATTTCACACATATTGACCTAGCCCCAAACTAAGCAAAGCTTGTAGTAATGGATGCTAGACAACGATATAAATACTTATTATAGAAAAATACATACATATATAAATACTAACATCCATGACTCGAGTACAAACATTCGTGTTTATCACACAAAGTTTGCCCCGAGCGGGACTCGAACCCGCGACCATCAGAACAGAAGGCAGGGTCAATACCAACTGGACCAATCCGGCCGTCAAACATAGGTCTCATTCGGGTAGTAAAAAGATTCTATAGGGAATGCCAAAACGTCACGGCGCGCATCTGTTGAAAAGTGGTCACAAAGGATTGTAGACAAACAAAAGGATTTTCAATGTTTTTTAACAAGGCCGTGTAACCCAACTATTTAGCAACAAACACAATGTGAACAGGCCCGGTTTGATTTGCGAGCCAAGGGAAGGCCTAATGACCAGCAGCGAACGTCTCTCAGCTGTTGAGCGTCTGGTCTTCCACTGTTGAGAAAAGAAACTTGTCTTGGTAAGGAGCGCAATCTTATATGGCGAAACAGTTGAAAATGTGTCCAGCGGATTTGATAAGCAACAAAACAAAACACTCTCCCCACAACCGTTTTCCCCTCAGCAGCGCCATCTGACGGCGCTACTACAGACTACCCGCCTAGGTGGCTTGACACTTCTGGCGACCGCAGCGCCCCCAACCTACTCCATTTGGACCACCTTTGGAACTATAAAGATTGCGCTCCTTTACTTCAACCCTCCATACCGATATTGCTAAGATTCTGGGAAGAGACCATTAGGCTAGGTTTACACGGAGACAGTAGGCACTATAAAAAAAGCACGCCGTATACGTGCTGCTTTCGTGAGAAGTCTTAGTACTGTGGCAGGGGGTTGGTGCTAGCTCGCGTAGTTGCTGTAGGCACGGAGATCAGCAGTGGAACTTGAAGACACGGAGACTCGCTGGGTATCAGGATGATGTCTAGCTAATTAAGAAATCTATATCTCGCAGACTGGCCCTAAACACTGCCATAACACTTCCCTAACTAATTAATAAATAGACGTTATATATTCAGAGATCATTACTTTACAAGAGCTATCAAAAGACTAAACAAATTGAACTAAACAATTGTACGCTTAAAAATACCTACATTCGAAAGAAAATGTGTCAACTCACTGATTATACTCGACCAGTCTCCACAGTACCTATTTGCATCCTTGGTGAAAAAGCTATGTACCTACTCGTGACTATAGACAAGATATCTGCATAATTTGGCCACTAGGAGCGCTGCAATTGCTTGACCCAAATCATCTGTCAATTACATAGAGAAATATTTGTTGTTATTGGTTTTACTTAAATTATTAAAAAATGCCGCGCTGTGCAGTTCCAGGATGCAATGAGAACGGACGACACGTATATTTCCGAAAGACTTGGTATGTATCTGGGGCAGGTATAATTGCATTGGGATGTCTTCATTTTCATCACAAATAACTGAACCAAAATTAAAATTGCGGTCAATATTTAACAATTTTAAACAAATCTACTTCAAATTTTCAACAAAAAAACCCCTAAAAATTTGACAGCTGCAGTGTTTGGGTTTTGGTTTGGATCAAGCGTTAGCAGCGCCATCTAAGTCTAGCTTTGCGTATTCTTGTCCATTGGGGCGCCAGTAGGTACTGTCTCCGTGTAAACCTGGCCTTACTTCAGTGCTGGCAGTATGTAATCAAGTCAACAGCTTTTCCTATCAAAAGCGCTATTTATTTCTAAACAGGATGCTAGTCTCACTGTGCCGCAGGCTTTAAGCGTGCTGCGGTTATTATTACACGCATCGCACTGCAGCAGGCGTAAACTATGTCAGACGCATTTATGTTTCGGCTATCCATGTTGCATTGTGAAGAGTGAGTTGCTTATAATGCTATCATTTCCGTGGCAGTTAGATTCATCATTATCATTCAAATCAATCAGTTATTCAGCAAGTTGGCCACATTGGGGCACTTTTACACGTCAGAAATGAATTTACCAGCGCTTCCTAGGCCCATTGCTTGAGAAGAAACGCAGCAACAAACTCAGCAGAAGGCCTTTAAAAAAATATATTAGAAAGACGTCCACTGATGGACAAAGTCTCCGAATGTTGCTTCTCCTCCGATCCTTCTGCGTCACGCATCTATCGGACTCCCAAGACCTTCACTAAGGCCGTGTTCCTATTTCAAGAAAACGCCTCGTTTTAGCTACGGAAATATGGAGTGTGGAATGTGTCTTGGTAAGGAGCGCAATCTTATATGGCGAAGCAGTTGAAAACGAGTCCAGCGGATTTGATAAGCAACAAAACAAAACACACTCTCGTCACAACCGTTTTCGCTGCGTTTTCGCCTCAGCAGCGCCATCTGACGGCGCTACTGCAGACTATCCTCCTACGTGGCTTGACACTTGTGGCGACCGCAGCGCCACCAACCTACCCAATTTGGTGTCCACTATCTATTGGAACTATAAAGATTGCGCTCCTTTACTTCAACCCTCCATATACGGAAAGTTAAAATATGACATTTGTTCCAATTCCAGACAATCTCTAAAATTTTAACCGTCTGTAGATAAACTAGAGGCGTAAGCGTTTTGTATATAGGAACTGGGCCGATGACGTCGCTCCATCAAAGTAATTCGCATTTTGTTCATCGATTCCTATCACATGTACTGGCGAAAGAAAACAATGTGCAGCCTTATACAACAAGTACACCTTGCAAGTACCTACCCTAACTATTAATTTACACTCGACAGCAATGAAAACGGGTCACTTTGTATGGAAAATCCTATACAAAGTGACCCGTTTTCTTTGCTGTCGAGTGTATTTTTAAGCTGTTTTTGTAAAATGCATCAACCGTTTCACGAGGCAAAATTGCGAGCATTCACCATCGATTTTCTCGAAGACGCTCAACTTAATAAACATTAGCTTCTGCCCGCGACTTCGTCTGCGTGGAATTTGTTAATAGCATTCCCGCGGAAACTATGCATTTTTCCGGGATAGAAAGTACTTAGCCTATATGTTGACCAGGGGCTCTATTCGAAGTTTTAAATAGGGAAAGAGACATTGACAATCCCTTGCGCTCACGCGACACGGCGCGCTAAATTGAACTTTAAATCTAGCTGCTTAAAGTGCGCCGCGACGCATGAGCGCAGGGATTGTGAATCCCTATTTAAAACTTCGAATAGAGCCTCAGTATTATAAAGTATATACCACCCATACCAAAATTTTGTTGCAATTCGTCCAGTAGTTTTCGAGTTATATCCGGACAAAAATACAGTATTTTTTTCCAAAAATCGTTATTTTGTGTTCTACTACTACTACAGCCTATTTGCATCCCACTGCTGGGCACAGGCCTCCTTTCATTACGAGAGGGTTAATTTAGGTATTTTGTGTTCAGTATCGTTTATAATAGTAATAGTCCCCTCGACTTGATAATTTCTTTAAAGTTTCAGACGCGACTTCTTCTACAGACTTGTTATTAGTATAGAAGATATTTTGTTTCGAGGCATGAAATATTTAACGTTCTTTTATTCACTTTAAACAGCTAGTTGGTATTCCGTAGTCTCAACGGTGATTTTTCATCGTAGAACGTAAATTCCTCGCGGAAGTTTGAGTGATCTTCCCTTTACACCTAATTTTACGGGAAAAGTTTTGAAGCATCGTGTTCTGACTAGAATATACCTACCTAAGAGTTTAATTATTGGCGACATCATTCCAGGTTTTTAATAAACTTACACACACACAATACACACACATTTTTTTATGTCGATGGTATAGGCAAACGAGCGCACAGCCCACCTGATTACCATCTGGTCACTGCGGCCCATGGACACCAAAATCCTATGATCCCCCATTAAGAAACCATAAGATCTCGAATGCGTTGCCTACTCTGAGGCCTAAGATGGAATGGCTTTGTGCCAGAAATTTCACCGGCAGCCTTAACCCCCTACCGGAACACAACAGTGCAAGCACTGCTATTTGGCGGCAGGTTAGCGGGGAAAGACGGTGGTACCCCGGACGGATCTAGCACGAGGCCCTATCACTAGCAAAACACATATATATACATATTTGTGTGACATCACACACAGAATATCAGTTGCACTCCAGAATAACAGATATTATCGACGAGAAATTGTAGCCTTGCTCTTTCGTTACGTTACGTACGATGAGCCTATACCTACCACCTCCCCATCCTCTTTCATCCCCCCGCACCCATCTATCCGGCCATCCCCATTTCCCACAATAGGTTAACAACGCACTGGTGATTCTATTGGAAATGCTGATATTTATAGGCGGCGCTCAATGCTTAACATCAGGCACCAGCTCATGATCGTTTACCCACCTAGGTATTCCATAAAAAAATGTTTTCGTCTTTGATTCTAGCCTAACAAGTCGTGGTGGCCTAGTGGTTCGACCTACCGCCTCTCATGCAGAGGGTCGCGGGAGTTCGTAACCGGCTCGCCCCCATGAGTTTGCGCATATTATGTGTGATATTTGAAACGCGTGGGGACCTCTGTGATGAGAGGAGGCCTGTGTCCAGCAGTGGGATGCAATGGGTTGTTATGGTTTGTGCTGGTGGTTGTGGTGGATAGGACAAAGAATTGCCTATAATATGCATTTTATAATTTATTTTGGTGTTATTTGTTTTTTGTATGTAAATAAGATAATTTGTAAGTATTCTTTGTTTTCTATAAATGTACCGTGTGTAGCCGGTCGAGGTCTCACCAAATGGCCCCAACGGAAGACCAGCGCTGGCATTTAATGCTATCACAAGCTGAGTTGGGACCATTTCGTGACAGGCCACAACACTTTTTATTTTGTTCTGTATAAATGTTGCTCTTTTTTGTCTTTTGTGTGTGTGTTGTGTAATGTCATGAATAAATGTTTTCTTTCTTTTCTTTCTATCTTATCTTTTTCCTTCCAAAGTGTAGCATAGTGTGAACACTGAAGGCCGCCGGTACGCTAATATAGCACTTATTACGACGGGTTCCCTCATAACTTGTGGTTTGGTGTTAATGTTGGCACAATGTGTTCTGTGATATACTGTTAACGACATTGATGGGCGAATATCGAGTCTTTATAGTCCGAACTTAGGGAGGGCGAAGTTTGTAGCTCGAACATACATTCAACAGCAATGAAAACGGGTCACTTTGTATGAAAAAATCCTACACATTGTGACCCGTTTTCATTGCTGTTGAGTTCACAGTGTAGCAGCAGTTTTATGCAGCTAACCTAGCGAACTGTTATGTCAAGAAAATGTTTTCTTAACAAGTTCTGTGAAGTCAAAGCGGTCGATATAATGGATATAAGGTATGTAAAGTACCTACTTAATTATGATATTGAATCAGCGTGTTTATGTGCAATTTCTGTATTGATCAAAGTGAAAAATTTAACACATTTAACCCAGCACCAACTTTTTATTAAATTTCAATGTTGTATAAAATCAATGGAAAAGAATAGGTAGATATTATTAACTACTAGCTTCTGTCCGCGACTTCGCCCGTGTGGAATTCGGTTATCGCGTTCCCGCGGGAACGCTATGTCCTTTCCCGGGACCCCAACCATCTCAATGCTAAATTTCATCTCAATAGGTCCAGCGGTTGAAGCGTGAAGAGGTAACAGACAGACTGACAGACAGAGACAGAGTTACTTTCGCATTTATAATATTAATATGGATTATCGCCAGTTAAAATATCAAGTACATACTTAAAATAATCATACACAAACAAGATGAAGCTGTTTATGTTTGATTTAAAAGATTTAGCGTCATTTTGTCCTTGTAGTAGATAGGTTACTTTCCCTTGAACTGAATTTTGAACGCGAATATCGGATGAAATATTGCTCCAAATTTTGTCATTGTCACCAGATACTTGTCTGAAACTTCCGCGAAAAGCTGCACTCCTGTGTTTAAGAGAGATCAACTATACAATGTAGAAGACTGTTATTATTATTAATATATCCTATTGACTCGGTCTAGGTTAAAGTTATACGACTAAGGTAATGGCCCCAGTAATGGACAACTTGGACAAGGGTCCATTGACGGACCACCACCACAACAGCTATTTACGTCCCACTGCTGGGCACAGGCCTCCTTCCAACACGAGAGGGTTTGAGTATAGTCCCCACGCCCAGTACGGATTGGAGACTTCACTCACATCCTTTTTACTTTGGCAGATGGGTGCAGGTTTCCTCACGATGTTTTACTAAGTTACATTTGTCGGAAGAGTTATGTCATAAACTAGACTTCTACTCGCGACTTCGCCCGTATAAAAGTTCGCATTAATAGTAATGTTAGTATTTTTACATCACCCTTGGCCGTAAAGTGGGATGTTCTGCCCGCTACGCGGAGAGAACATCTCACTTTTTGGCCAAGGCAAGACGTAAAACTATTGACAAACCACGGGCGGTAATTCGTAAAGCCCCAGATCGCATATTTATGGCCCTCACCTTCGGTTCGGGCCACAGAAACCTGCGATCTGGGACATTTACGAATTCACCACCCTAGGTCTGTAATGTACTATTATAAGTCTGTCCATGACTTCTGTTAAAATGTGTGACTGTGTCGTATGCCTTATATAATGACTTGTACTTATAGGCCATTTCGTAGGATATAGAAAAATTCGACGTAAAAAAAATTAAATTTTTAGTCTACCGCCGACAGGATTTCTACATGAATACTTTCACTCCTTTGCAACACGATCATTGTGCCTGCTCTCATTTATTAAACTAGCATTTAGCGTAGCGGAAAATATGATAAATAACAAAAGTCCACCTTTAAGGAGCACAGATGCAAAACAAAACAAATGGTTCACTCCGTTTAAAACCAGATCAATGTTACCCAAACAAATCCGGCTAAAACTTGCCGGGTCGATAGAAAACAACTGTCGGCGGCGGACTGATTGTCATCGCATTTCAATAAGCGGTTTATTCACTAATTTGCATCTTTGTACAGCTTAGCGCACGCCGGCCGGCCCGGTGATCGCACGTTTTGGAAGATTCACGATCAGGATTTAATAATAAAATGAAAAGGACCGTGTAAGAGGTAAAACACGCGTTCTTAAATAAATGGTATTATGAGAAATGGGAGGTACTTAATGAGATACACGATACACGTAAAAAATATTTCGGCTAAACAAATATGCCTAAGATGTCCTTTCGAAAAAATGCGAGAATGATTTGTTTAATGTTAATGGAGTCTCGTCATCGGTTAGAACTAAAAATATACCTACTCGTAGCAAAAGTGCTCAAAAGACTCAAATTTTGTGTTTGTCAAAGCGTGTAAACCGTTTTGTGGGACATTATTATAGCTAAGATTTTTGTATTCTTTAATAAATAAATGATATAAAAAAGAAGAAAAGAAAACGTATAAGTCGGTAATTTTTGTTAAATATTACCTACATATTATGTAATCACCACGTCAGCAATAAATAATATGAATACGAATAGGTACTTATATCAGTCTATATATCTTCGATATCTATTTTTTTGTAGCAGCAGTTTTTGAACGCAGTGCACTGTCTGTGAATACATAAGCTGTGTCTCGGCAGATCTATTTACATTTCAAAACACCTAAACTCAAAGGATCAGGCCTTCAATAGAAGTCAATAAAATAAACTTCACTAAAGGAATACCTGTATTTCAGAGGAGTTAGATCAGAGATAACGTAACAAAAGCGGACATTGTCACATTCTGTCATTATAAAACAAATAAAATCGGGCAATTTACGAAGCTGCATCATTCTGTATTAATAGTCTTGAAACAATATAAATGGTATAATACAGTGTTATTTTACTTATACTTACAAAAACTATCTCTGAAACAGCTCTAACGATTTGGACAATGCAATGTGGGGGCTTATGGGTGCGATAAACGAAACAATCTATCGATCTAGTTCTCATTTCTGGGAAATGGGCATACGCCGCACCGGGGCTTGTGTTTACCCACTGCCAATAATGCCAATTGGTTTGAACCAAATCGCACTTTGCAATTGGGAATGGCACTCATATAAAGTGCGCTTGGTTTGAAATGTCGAATGAAAGATCAAAATATCAGAAAATATCATTCAGTCGGTCAATTAATATTCGATACAAAATTGAACCAAACCAACTTCCCAAATAAGGTTCAATTTCACATAGAATAAGAAATGAATAGTTTAAAAACTTAAATAAGCCGGGGTGGCCTAGTGGTTCGACCTACCCGCCTTTCATGCAGAGGGTCGGGGGTTCGATTCCGGCTCGCACCTCTAAGTTTACTTATGTGCGAAATTCAATTTGAATTTCACTTCACCGAAAAGTACAGTAGTTACACTGTGCTTTTCGGTGAAGGAAAACATCGTGAGGAAACCTGCACGCATCTACGAATTAGTTCAAAGATGTGTGTGAAGTCCCCAATCCGCACTGGGCCCGCGTGGGGACTATAGCCTAAACCCTCTCGTGATGAGAGGAGGCCTGTGCCCAGCAATGGGACACAAATAGGCTGTAGTAGTAGTAGTAGTTTAAAAACTAAAACAACGCTTTGACTATTCCATGCCCACCTCCAAGGTCCATCATCAAATAATGTCCTTGCATAGTGTTGTTAGTTAGTTATACGACGACCTAATAAAAACGTTGTAGAACATGCCGATTGTGTTGAAATGAATTGCCGAAGACAATTGCCACGAAAAACATAACCCTCCTTCTGGCGCAGTCGGGTAAAAAACGCAATTGGTTTGGATTCGAAAGGGGCGACTGGTTTGGATTCGAAATTTCGAACAATGGGAAAAAAAGGACGATTGGTTTGGATATTCCCGAAGCGCTACGGAAGCGGAGCACGCATTACGACCTGATTAATGTACTCGCTCCTTAAATTAATTTTTACCATAACTCCTCAACGCTTCAATCTTTTTTTCACCTAACTCGATAAGGAACTCACTATTCCATACTAAGAGAGTGCGCCCACGGGTGACTTTTGGCGCCGGCGACAGTATCGTCAGTCGGTCCAGTCCAAGGAGATGTATGGAGATGTGCCCACACATGTGACTCTTGTCACGCGTGACTTTTTCTTCAGTTCGCTATGGAGACGTGACTTTTGAGGTGACATGAACTTTTTTGTCACGGCGACAAAAGTCACCCGTGGGCGCACTCTCTAACATCCCACTAACTAAATTCAAAAGTTTCAAAAGTAAACAAGTCGGTAAAGAATAAGTACTAAAACCCGGCACCTTTAAAACGCCTTTTAAACAAAGAACTAAGTCTCAACTCGGGAGAGCCTAAGACCTTCGCGGCGTCATTTAAAAAATAAAAATGTTTTAAAATTCCCTAACTTCGCCGGGATTCCGGAAACTTTCGAAGGCTTAGTGGGAAAAGTTGGTAGGAAGTTTCAATCGGTCTGCATTAGGGGATATTAAGAGATTGGCGGGTTTCCTCTGTAATACGGACTTAAATACGCAACGGTAAACCTTTTTTGTACAGATTTTTAAAGCTGGCCACCAATTAATCGTGTAGTTCGAATAAAATAACGCCATGCATAGGTATAGCACGACACAACTTAGAAGGCGCGCGGTGAAGCACTTAAGCCGTTGACGCAGAGTCTATTTTTGCTTAATCCACGCGCCTTCTAAGTTGTGTAAACATGTATGCCTACATTGAAGGATGGATGTTGAGTGGATTACTGGATGAGTTACTATCGAATCTTTTAACAATTAGATGCTTCAGAAGTAATTAAGGATATAACGGCTAAAATATCTTACTTTTATTATACTAGATGATGTCAGTCGCTCACGAGAATGAGACAATCATAAGTCCAGCAGCAATTTTTCGGCTGAGATGATTAATTTTGCTAAGTACAGATTTTTTTTTAATTTTTATCAATAAATTTGAATAAGTCCTACGATAAGAACAACAAGAAAATACTGCAATAGAGCAGCAATCGCTGAACGTTTTTCCCCTTTAACCGTTAAGTTTCAGTTGATTTTGACAGCTACTATCGCAGGCCGGTTTATTGGCGTGCGACAATTTGCATCAGCGTTCAGCGAAAACGCCTCTTCAGTTCTCTTGTTTGAAAATGGAATGGAATTTGCGCAATGCAAGAAGCACTGTCACTTCGACATTTGAGAGGGAGATTTGAAATTTGAAAAATGACAATTTCAATTGATATTGTGAATCGATGCCAATCATATGCCAATGTTCGAGATTTCTAGTTTCACACGGTAACGTATACAGTAGACCTTTCTAGGGTTCCGTAGCCAAATGGCAAAAATGCAACACTTACAATTTCGTCTGTCCGTATGTCACAGCCATTTTTTTTTCGGAGATTATGGAAAACAACCTGCGCGCATCTGCGAAGTAATCAAGGATGTCGTATGAATCCGCATTCTCCCCGCGTGAGGAATATAGCCCAAACCCTCTAGTAATGAGAGGAGCTGTGTGACCAGCAGATAGGACGTAAATAGGCTGTTGTAGTGTTGGTGGATTATGATTATGATATTATAATTAAAACTAACGATTACGTAACCAAAGTTGCCGTTAGCACACATACTTTCTCGGGTGACTTTTTGACGTGATAACGTCTTATAAATTGATGAATGCCGGCTGCGCCCACGAAAAAGCATGACGCTATAGGCTATGAGCGTTGTAGCGTTACGTGACGTTATCACGTATAAAATTATCGTCCGTAAACCGACTTTACAGACAATTTTTTTTTTAAAGTAGGAACTAGGCTTTGGGAGCAGCTAAGCCATATTGTCGGACTAGCACACAAACATTAGGTATGCGAGCGGGTTCACGGGTCGTGCAGGCAATTACCGTTATTCAGCGGGCATCGGAATCCATTAACTAATATCGACGGTGTGTGTAAACCCCATGACGAATGTGACGGCCCCACAGTAGGGCTGCGCATCGAATGAACGAAAGATCGGGAACCCTATTCCAATTATACTGCGTAACAAAATTCGTCGTATAATTTTGTTGTTACTAGCTTTTGACTACGACTCCCTTAACGTCCACTTTTGTAAAGTGATTTTTGTTCAAAGTGTGTTCGTCCGCGTATAATTCGGTTATGAAAAAAGCCGTGGTGGCCTAGTGGTTCGACTTACCGCCTCTCATACAGAGGGTCGGGGTTTCGATTCCGGCTCGCACCTCTAAGTCTACTTATGTGCGAAATTCAATTTAAATTTACCACTGAGCTTTTCGGTGTAGGATAACATCGTGAGGAAACCTGCACGCATCTGCGAAGTAATTCAAAGATGTGTGTGAAGTCCCCAATCCGCACTGGGCCCGCGTGAAGACTAGCCCAAAGCCTCCCGTGATGAGAGGAGGCCTGTGCCCAGCAGTGGAACGCAAATAGGCTGTAGTAGTAGTAATTCGGCTATTGCGTTTCTGCGGGGAACTACGAGTTTTTCCTGGATATAAAGGAGACTAGGTACTTCTCCGGCACTCGAACTATCTCAATAGGTACAAAATCACGTAACGAATTTTTAATCCCGCAACACTTTATATTTCGCAGAATTATCCGAACTTGATGCACGTCACTATGTCATCATGGAGGAATACCGAGAACAATATTCATTGGAATCTGTATTGTCCGTTTGGAGCACATGTTGCTCTTATAACGCGTCGTCCATTCTTTAACCTGAAACCTGAATATAAAGTGGAGTTTTCTTCCTTCCACGCGTATTACACAGTTCGACTCAGACACAATGCTCATCACGTTCAAGCTAGTCAAAAACAGTCTGAAGTTTTTCACCTGCTTCACAATAATAACACTATTGTATAATTACGAAATCCTCTTCACTACGGGACCACAAAAAAGGACCTTAATCCAAAGATTACAACGCGAATCCAACACATCCGAAGATACCGGCACTGAGACTAAAATCCTGCCAAATATGAAGTATATTCTGATCTGGAATGAGGATCATACATTTGAATTTCTAGAAAGTGGGCAAACGGTATTCATCGAAAATAAGTGCAGTTTTACGAACTGTTACATAACAATGCAAAGGAATATGATTCCTAACGACTATACGAACTTTCATGCAATCATATTCAATGGGAAGAAAGTGGCTAAGGTCATTGACCGTTACATGAAGCTGCCTAAGAAACGCCTCCCACATCAGATCTACGTCTTTGCCATGCAAGGCGATTGTATCACGCATCCTGTATGCGCGGAACAATTCGATGATTACTTCAACTTGACTTGGACTTACAAATTAAACTCTGATGTCAATTGGTCGCTTTTCAAAGTATTGACTTTAGAAGATAGCACCGTCGTTGCTCCGATGGTAAACGCCAACTGGACCCCACCATTCCGAGACAACAACGTATTCTATCAAATCCAGGATCAAATTTTAGATAAAGAAATTTTCGGAGTGTGGATTTCTTCAAACTGTGAGTCTCAGAGTCCAAGAGAAGTCCTAGTTAAGGAAATACAAAATGAGAGCAAAAAATTCGATAATATTTTACACATAGTGGATGAATGTGGCGCCAAAGCATGCCCTTTTGCAACTCGTAAAGAGTGTTTGAAAGTTTACCAAAAATCTAATTTTTATTTGGCTTTTGAAGTTGTTCTGGCTGAAGATTACCTGTCAAGTGAATTATTGGATGCATTTGATAATTACTGTGTACCGGTGGTGTATGGTGGTGCTGATTATTCAAGGTAAATAATAAATCGTTTATACCGAAAGTCTCTTGGAAAGTCTTTTAATAATCATAAAGTTACAAATTTGGCGCGTAATTTAATTATAGTTCTAAGAGTCTGCATTTCAACTTACCTATGAGCATGTTCCAAATATCAAATTCTTCCCCTTAGTACCAGTACAGACGGACTGCATTTGTACTATAATCACTATGAGAAGAGAACTGCAGTACAACAGAATCCGAACTGTACAGTTTCCATGCAAATTTCAGTTGAAATTAAATCTATTCCGTACTGAATGTCATGTATCTGCTTGTTGTATAATGAAATAGTACATTTTGATGCAAGTACGACAAGTTTGTCATTTTATCACGAGCCCCTAGTAGGTATATTATATGTCGGTGCGAGCGAAAGCGAGCGTTAACACTAGGGACGAGGGAAAATGACAATTTCACACGTGTATCAAACGACATTTTTCATACATCTGCGGAAAAAAGGAATAAAGAAATAAATGAACAGAATGAAGCTCAAAAAAAAAATAAGCACTGGTTCGTAAAAAACAACTTTAGGCACGCGCAAAACAAAAAGCGCTCTTTCGGAAATGACAAACTTTTGGCACGGGCACAGGTATCGAAATGTTTACTTTTTGAGAAATTGTATTAAAAATGATTTTCTAAGTGTTCATCATCTTAATTCCACAGATTCCTGCCCCCATTATCTTATATCGACGCACGGAAACTTGGCGGAGTAGAATCGGCCAAACATATGAGCTACCTCATCCACAATTTAGCCACCTTCTTCGAGTACTACGAATGGCGGAAATCCTTCAAGATCGTCAGAAATATCGGCCATGCGGCATGTGACCTTTGCGAAGCCCTCAACAAACATGAGCATAAAGAATATAAGCGTTTTAGGCAGTGGTGGAATCCAGACTTCGAAAACACTTGCAAGTCAAAACGCAGCAACCACGATCGCTTAACTTCCCCCGAAGAAAATAATGTAGTAAAATTGACAAAGGAGGTCCTAGAGAAGGAAGTAAAAATAAACTACGTCATATACCCACCTATGTAAAAAGATTGACAAACAGGCATACGGCCCACCTGGTGGTAAGTGGTCATCGCCATCTATAGACATTCGTAACACCACAGAGGCGTCATCAATGCGTTGCCGATCTCGAAAGGGAGGAGGAGGAGGATAGGTCGTATGGGATAAGGGAGGATAGGGGCCATGGGATTAGGAAAGATGGGATAGAAGGATAGGGAAGAGGACAGGCTCTACTTTTAATTACTAGAAATTCTTGCAAACCATTTTGTTGACCATTTCCTGATAACAGTTTGAGCTGAAATTTGACATACTTATATGTAGTAAGTTTGGCTTAATCGTTAGGTTCAATTTTGTAAAGAACAAAAAATTTCAGTTTGAGTATAGTCTTCCAAACCAAACAGCATTCATAAATTTACCTGCAGGATCCATTACGTACGAGATATGTCAGCTCGATGGTAAGCAACATAATATTGCATCGTTACCAAACATACAAGTACAAGATACATTTAGTAGTAGTACTAACGCCGCATTTCCTATCTACAGAACGTTTGCGCTAGGGATGTTTAAAATTTTAGAGATTCTCTTAGGAAAAAATGTCAGATTTTAACCATGCTTAGCCAAAACGAGGAATTTCGTGGATATAGGGGACCGGGCTTAAGATAGCCGAGTTAATTTTTACATATAGATAGATGGTTATAGTTACCTATAGAAAAAAATTGATTAACGTGTAGTAATTTGATTAAAATCGGTCCGGCCGTTTTCACGTGAAACAAAGGACAAACAAACACACTTTCACATTTATAATATTAGTACGGATGTAGGGAGAAGGCTCGTGTGCGTCATAGTGATTCAACAAATCCGTCGAGTACGAGGGAAATCACTTAGCATATGACAAATAGTGCTGGAGTGACACGCTTTTAAGAAACATAATCATGTCAGCCCTGAGGATTTGGGGCAACCACTTTGCTTATACAGCGTGTCCCAGAGAACTCTGATATATGTATGAAAGGAACATTTTCCTAAATACTGTAACGTAAGACTCACCACCTGATATTTTAAGGATTCATCATCATCATCATTTCAGCCGAAAGACGTCCACTGCTGGACATAGGCCTCCCCCAAGGCTCGCCACTCAGACCGGTCCTGTGCTACTTGCTTCCACCGGTTTCCCGCGACCTTCACGAGGTCGTCGCTCCATCTTGTTGGAGGCCTACCGACAGGATTGTGCATTTTAAGGATTGTGTTTGTTTAATTAAAATAAATAAAACTGCATTTTTTGCAAGTTTTTTTGCTAAAGTCGTCGTGGTAGGCGACGCATTCTCGATCGTACGATGGTTCCTTATGTAGTACATGGGCAATAGAGACCACTTACCATCAGGTGGCTCGTGTGCTCTTTTGCCAACTAATGCCATATTATATTATCAATAAATTACAATAATAACCTAATTATGAAACTCCTCCGTTATTGACTGAATGATGACAACGTACATCCGAATCTACTGGTCGTAGAGAGCTGTGGCATGTAGGTTCCTAGAGGAGTGTAGGCAAGCACTAAGGAAGGATTTTCCGATATTCCCACGAGAACTGGAAAAAATGGGATTTTACATGTCAATGTTTATACGGCATATGAAGTCGCGGGAAGAAGCTTGTTTTATGATAAAAATTACCCATTTAAACAGTGACGCCGGATGGCAGCGTCTTTAATGGGTTAAACCATTGACCTATAATAAGTAATAACATATGGACGAACAGTGCCTAACAGAATATGTCAAAATACATGGAGCAAACTGACATTAGAAAATACGTTCCTTCCAATATGCTAATAACGCCTCTTTATAACGAAGGCCAAACGGGTGCCCTAGCTGTTCGGGAACCCGTTTTGACGGGGCCATTTTTCTCCTGCTGATTGTGAATACTTACTTATAATAGATCAATGGGTTAAACGGACCTAAATTTCCGAGTAAATAAAGTGAATATTGAACAGTGTCAAAATGTTTCGCCTGTTATCGTAATATTCGAAATCAGTGGAGATTGGGAATTGTCTAAATGTTGGCTGGCGCGTCGCCAGCCGCGCCTAACTACAGCAGCCCTGCAAATGTATTCCAATATCGACTTCCAATATGAACCGTTTGGACGTTTAATGAGAAAGAAATTAGGTAAGGTTTCATAAACGTAATTTGTAGTTATAAATACTAACCTCATTTAAAGAAGTTTTGGCTCGACTCGAATTCCTAAATAAATTACTTATATATATATATATAGTTTAGTTTGTGTATTTTATAATTTACTATAGTGTTATGTAGTCTATGTATTATAATATTATATAAATAAGTATATTTAGATTCTCCTTTATTTTTATGTACATACTTATTTGTCTACTCGTGAACATGTGTCCTCTCCACTACTCAAAGGTTAGCTGGAAGAAATTCCTTGTAGGGATAAGCTCGCCTTTGTACATGTTGTTATGAACTTGCGTTCAAAGAGTCTCGTGACGTAAGCGTCAAGGTGAACAAACCGATGCCTTATTTCATCGCAAAGAGCATCGACGCGGTGGACGAATGGCTGGAAGCGCGGTGTTGCGAGCGGGTGGTCCCGGTTCGATCCTACGCAATGGCTACACTTTTTCCATTTGTTTTTCGTATGTGTCCGAGTAAATATTTATTATTTAAATAACTACTCGGCATGCAAGCTGGGGATTCGGACTGACTGCTTTGTGCCGAGCAGACGAGATTTGTGTGCGTTGTTAACGCACGGTATCGAGTGACATTTGAAATTACCCACTTGTGAGTTAAGAAAATTAAGAATTGGAGATTATTTTGGAAATTGCAATTGGAATTAATTACAACCACTGTGGATTTTGAAAGCTACATTTTGTGCTAGTGATAAGTGCTAAATCGAAGGGGTAAGTTAAGTGCAAGTGTTCATTCGCAAGAATAGTTAAGTGCATTTTAGTTGCTGTGGTTAACAAAAATAAACCTTTGTTCTAGCGTAAGGAAATGCCCTTCGTAAGCTGATTAATAATAATCTTCTTCTTGGCGTAGTTCGTCAAGGTCAGAGCGAGTCGGGCAACCTGGATTGGAAGGGATCCCTGGTTTAATCCAAAAAACCCTCCTGGCGCCTAACACAGCATTAGTGATAAGTACTTAGTTTTAAGTTAGTCTTAAATCGTAGTATTAAGAAAATAGCTGGTACACTTATATTTCATCTGCCTGTTATTAGAATAAACAATTTAGTTTGGTTTATACTTGTGTAATTTCCACCTTGCCAACCCATAACAATCTCTTCTCCGTATTGATAATTGTATTTGTGTTTTTTTTTTCTGTACAATAAAGTGTTACTTACTTACTTACTTACTTACTAACCTACCAGCACAGAATATTTAATAGTACTACATACAGAATGGCCACGGAATAGCCGCCTGAATCTAGCCGGCGCGCAACTCGCGCCCAACTCGCCCTCACCGTCATTTGTTTCATCCGGAGATGGAGAGTGAATCAATGGCCTGCGTAGTGGTACACACACATTTACAAGTGTACAGACGCCCGCACGCACACAGACGTCCTCGCACGCAAACATTGACAACTCACTCGAATTGTGTTCGAAATCGTGCTTTTATAGGCCGTGTCCGCTGTGTGCTACCTGTGTATTATTATGATACCGGCGTACTACTCTTACTCTCGTAATTTGCTTTTGATGTTATTCTGTTTCATTACCGTCGTATCGTTGTTAATTCATTTCTCATACTAACAAACAGCCCAGTTAGGTAGGTCCAACTTCGAGAAAGAGTTAAATCGTCGAATCCGACTCGGCTGGGCAGCGTTCGGGAAGCTTCGCAGTGTCTTTTCGTCCAAATTACCGCAGTGTCTCAAGTCGAAAGTCTTCGACCAGTGTGTGGTGTCAGTGATGACTTATGGTTCCGAGACGTCGGCGCTAACGATGGGCCTGATAAGAAGGTACAAAGTCACCCGGAGGGCAATGGAGAGGGCTATGCTCGGGGCTTCTCTGCGTGATAGAATCAAAAATAAGGATATCCGCAGAACTAGGGTCACCGACATAGCCCGAAGAATTGCGACCCTTAAGTGGCAGTGGGCGGGACACATTGCTCGCAGGACTGATAATCGATGGTGCCAGAAAGTTCTGGAGTAGCGCCCGCGAACCGGGAGACTATATAGCTGTCTGTAGGCTTCCAACAAGATGGAGTGACGACCTTGTAAAGGTCGCGAAAACACGGTGGATGCGTGTGGGACAGGACCGGTCTGAGTGGCGCGCCTTGGGGGAGGCATATATCCAGCAGTGGACGTCTTTCGGCTGAAATGATGATGATGATGATCATTCAACTAGGGTGGATAACTATAATCCAATAATGCCACGATTTATTAACGAAAGTGATGCTGAGCACCCAGAGACATATTGTCTGTATGTTGGTTTGGTTTGTAGTAAACCAGCTTCGTGGAATTCGGTTATCGCGTTCCTGCGGGAACTATGTCCTTACCCGGGACTCCAACTGTCTTCATACTAAATTTCATCTAAATCGGTCTTGCGGTTGAAGCGTGAAGAGGCAACAGGCAGAAAGACAGAGTTACTTTCGCATTTATGATATTAGTATGGATTACAACGCAAGATCTCTTCAACGATGACCGGTCGAGCTACGCCACGTGGTTCCTTACACAAAACGCTTCGTATCAAAATGTAGGTTTTACTTCCACAGCAGCGCACAAACATACAATGAACCCACGTTTGGCGTGTGAGTGCGCAGCGTGCGCGGTGCGCCGCAGTTGGTTTCCGGCCTTATTTTACTGTGCTCATATCTCTCTAAGTTCTGTCACGTGCAGAAAATACCTCGAAACAAATCCATTTTCCACGCGAAGCATTTGTTTTGTCCAGGCACGTAAAAGCGAATATAAAAACACATTTCACCCCGATCAAAAATAAAAATTCGCTCGCTATTCAGATGACTGTGATCGTGTCGAACTGTCGTGAAAACTGAAAATGAAAACGAAAAATGTTTATTTCGTAAAACTTCTATAGTTTGCCTGTAGGTAGATAAAGGTTAGGTCCTTCTAGTGAGCTCAGATGTGCCTGTGACAGGAGGGCCCGCTCTTTCATTTCTTTACATTAGGTACCTCTAATAAATAAGCCGGTGAAATTTCTGGCACAGAGGCATTCCATCTTATGCTTCAGGGTAGGCAACGCATTCGAGATCTTATGGTTTCTTAATGGGGGATCAAAGGATTTCGGTGTTCATTTGCCGCAGTGACCACTTACCATCAGGTGGGCTGTGCGCTCGTTTGTCTCTACCATTGACATAAAAAAACATCTAGATGGCTAAACACGCTTAGTATAGATTTACCTAGTAGGTACAGGTTTACACAACTTAGAAGGCGCGTGAATTAAGCAATAAGACGCTCTGTGTCAACGCCTTAAGTGCTTCGCCGCGCGCCTTCTAATTTGTGTCGTGCTATACAGATAGTTTCATTTTAAATTCACAGAATAGAGCTGCCAGTTGTCAGCTCAATGAATAACTGGTGTGGCCGGGGATTACTCGCGTGTCGGCTCTGCACCGGTTTACTGACAGCTCTATAGCTATATTCCACTTCTTTATTAGTTTTGATCCTTATACTATTAGGTAGGTAAAATAAAGGGGATGACGAGCGAGAATATACTAATAACAGCCATCTGCATAGTTGGCAGCTTTATTGATCACTTCGATTCCTAAGTTGTTCTTCAAGACATCGTCAGAACAAATCAAATCAAATTATTTAAGCAGCAAGTAGGCCACATCTGGGCACTTTTACACGTCAGAAATGAGTTTATCAGCGCTTCCAAGGCCTATTGCTTGAGAAGAAGCGCCGCAACAAATTTACAGAAGGCCTTTTTTCAAAAACTCTACATACAAATTCACATTACTTTGCATTAATATATGTACAAAGAGTAACAAATGTGTCAACTCAGAAGAAGGGCTGCGCTTAGCAAATTCAGCTACTACTATTACAGCCTATTTGCGTCCCACTGCTGGGCACAGGCCTCCTCTCATCACGAGAGGGTTTGGGCTATATAGTCCCCACGCGGGCCAAGTGCGGATTGTTGACTTCACACACATCTTTGAATTGCTTCGCAGATGCCTGCAGGTTTCCAAACGATGTTTCCCTTCACCGAAAATCACCGTAAATTCAAATTGAATTTCGCACATAAGTCAACTTAGAGGTGCGAGCCGGAATCGAACCCCCGACCCTTTGCATGAGAGGCGGTAGGTCGAACCACTAGGCCACCACGGCTTGAAATTCGGCTAGGTACTTTATAATGATAAAGTGGCTGAATTCCATAAGCGCAGTACTTCTGAGTTAGGTACACTAACTACCACAACAACCAAAAAAAAAGGTATCGGATTTCAACGACATAGGAAATACTGAATTCGACGAGTATTTCAATTGGCGTACAATTTAGAGATTCTGACCCGGATAACGGATAGGGTCATTATCAAAATGCGATTTAATCCGCCGCTTTACGGCTCAAATTAGGTAGATTAAGTGCATTTGCAAATATTAAACGCTCGGTCAAACCAAGTTAAACGGTCGCTTAATAATTCCACGATTAATTTACCTGTGTTTTTTTTATCGCATTGATTGGCCAACGAGCACACGGGCCACCTGATGGTAAGTGATCACGTGGTTGCCAACCTGAGGACTAAGTTTAAATGCCTCTGCCTTCTATGCTGGTAATTTCACCGGAATTAATAGCAGTGCTCGCACTGTTGTGTTCCGGTAGGGGGTTGAGGCAGCGGGTGAAATTTCTGGCATAGAGGCATTCCATCTTAGGCCTCAGGGTAGGCAACGCATTCGAGATCTCGTGGTTTCTTAATGGGGGATCATAGGATTTCTGTGTCCATGGGCCGCAGTGACCGCTTACCAGCAGGTGGGCTGTGCGCTCATTTGCCTATACGATCGACATAAAACAAAATCTCTAACTCCCTTACGGGAACACAACAGTGCAGGCACTGGGTACAGATATTGGTTTACGGTTTCTTTATGAATTTTAGATTTTTTATGTACCTAATCAAGTTGGATGAATGGGTGATTATTATAATTGCTGTCACGCACTAATTATGGAACGAAATAACTACTTACCTATCTCAATTATTGGTTCAGTAGTTAAAGCGTAACCACCAAACTTTCGCATTCATTTACCAGGATCCCAAGCCTGACCCGCACTTGGTCAGCAAACAGGAACTTCGCAAAAGAAGGTAAACAGAAAGGAGTTGGCTAGTTAGCACACGTGTTGTAAATGGGCTAGTAAAACAAAGTTCCAACTTGCTGTTTATCTCATCGGGCGGAAAAATTTGGCGCAAGGGGGTATGAAGGGAGGCGAGGTTGATCTTGGGATCCATCTACTATATAAAAATAAGTCGGGTTTTCCTCCCTGACGCTATAACTCCAGAACGCACGAACCGATTTCCACGGTTTTGCATTCGTTGGAAAGGTCTCGGGCTCCGTGAGGTTTAAGGCGGTACGAAGTCCGCGGGGTCAGCTAGTTATTTTTATATGAATTTATTTAACTTTCGTTAACAGAGGTTTTCGATGTTTATGTTGTGGTTTGTGGAAAGAAATGCTCCGACAATTTTTGCTCATTAAAAAATAAGTACTTAATTTGATTCAAACTGTGTTAAAAATAGGAAAATATAAGTACGTTTTATTCTTTATAGTTCAAAATTGAACCGTTCTAGCCTGTTTTCAACAGTCGTTAATTGAAGTGCTTCTTATCTTTTTTTGTCATACATGGAAGTAACGGGTAAAAAGACTGTATAATTCTAAATACGTGAAACACAGTATTTGCATCTACGAGAAGAGAAAAATGCACTAGTATTCCATCTTTACTCGTCTTTTTCTGATTGATCCGCACAATCCTACACTTGAACTCTCCGTTCGGAAACCTAATCCCTCCAACACAAGTACAGCCGGGTTGCCGGTTTAATCTGGCCGGTCCGGCAAATGAGTGAAGTTTCTGAACGAACTTCGGCTAAGTCTATCGATCAATGCCGCTCTTGGGCTGCTGGATGAAATAGACCGTCGTTTTGAAAATACAAGAATATTGTTTTTATGGTTCCGAAATTCAAAAAGGAAAAACGGTCCGTCTGTCACAACCAACTTTCTATAAAATAACTAAGTAGACCGATCGAGTTGCAATTTAGTACGTAAATGCATTAGTTGGTACACACACACTTACAAGTGTACAGACGTGCTTGCACGCAAACATTGACACTTCATTCGAATTGTCCGCCGTGTGATTCAACGCAAAGTTATGGGCGGAAAGTAAAATCCTAAATGGAAAATCAGAAAATCTACTTCGTTATTATGACGTCAACTTTTCTGCGAGAATTCTTTAACTGAGTTGTGTTCAGTTTTCTCGCGAAACATCGCAGTGGAGTTTTTTCTTTAACAAGGTGCAGTGCGCCAATGGAGATAAAGTCAGTAGGTTAATTTTGGGAAGTATTTTTTTTAATAAAATGATACGTTTGCTAGTGGTAGGGCCTGGTGCTAGGTCCGTCCGGGGTGGTACCACCGTCTTTCTCCGCTAACCTGCCGCCAAATAGCAGTGCTCGCACTGTTGTGTTCCGGTAAGGGGTTAAGGCAGCTGGTGAAATTTCTGGCACAGAGGCATTCGAGATCTTATGGTTTCTTAATAGGGGATCAAAGGATTTCGGTGTCCATGGGAGTAGTAGGTATTCGCCGATTCTGGAACACGGGGTGGGCGGGTCCGTGGGGTGAAATTGGGCGGTAGGCGGACCACCATCCCCTAAAAAAAAAAAAAAAAGGCCCCCACTTGGAACGTTTGGGATAGGTCTCAGGACTCTCAGATAGCTCGGTTACGACTTACACGATGTGCTATATCTTCACTAAAAAATTCAAACCCCTTATCTAGACCACCGACCCTTTTCTATTGTCTATCCATGCTCGGTTGCTATTGTTTACCATTTCAATCCTTACCTGATCCGCGGACCCTTTTCTATTGTGTGTTCGTGCTCTCGGTTGCTATTGTTTGCCATTTCAAAGCGTACCTGACCCACCGATCCTTTTCTATTGTCTACTCGAGCTCACTTTTAATTGTCCTCTCAACAATTTGATGAATACCTAAACTATTTCTATACTACTGCCACTTTGGTTTTAATTGATCATAGTTCTAACCTAACCTAACCTATGCTACAGAAGTCTCTACAAATCGGAGGAGATTCCGTGTTTGGAACGTTGTCCTAATATCATGTAATTTAATAAATGCGCCAGTTTGGTTTTAATTGATCATAGTTCTAACCTAACCTAACCTATGCTACAGAAGTCTCTACAAATCGGAGGAGATTCCGTGTTTGGAACGTTGTCCTAATATCATGTAATTTAATAAATGCGCCAGTTTGGTTTTAATTGATCACAGTTCTAACCTAACCTAACCTATGCTACAGAACTCACTACAAATCTGAGGAGATTCCGTGTTTGGAACGTTGTTCTAATTATCGTGTAATTTAATAAATATCCAAGTAGTTATTGCCCAAATATATTTTATAACTTGTGTTAGCGTATGTGTTTATAGAACTATTCAGTTCTTTGTATAATTGGGTGGTCGTTTAACTTGTAACAACACGAATAACACGATCCATTGGACTCTATCTATTGTTAAATAATAAAAAGGTTTAATGTTTTTATGATGGGCGTCTATTAACAAAGGGCCGAATGACTATTGTAATTTTATTATTTCGTTGTCGGTGAATGCAGCAAACGCGTTCCAACTAGTTAAGACGAGATTTTAACGGTAAACTATTGTTGCATCCTTATAAAAACCGAAGGATGGAAACGTTTTATATGTATTTCGACTCCAGTTGTGCTTGCTATCAGAGCTCTGTTAGTATACAGTAGTACAGTGTTGAATCGTGCTAAAGTGTTTTTGGTGTAGTGTTTATCGACTCCACATTATGGATGTAAGTATTTAAATTAACTGCTTTTTAATTTATGTGACCTAACCCAGCCTAACCCATGCTACATGACTCTTTTGATGATAGAACTCACTACAAATCTGAGGAGATTCCGTGTTTGGAACGTTGTCCTAATATCATGTAATTTAATAAATGTCCAAGTTTAACTTGTAACAACACGATCCATTGGACTCTATCTATTTTTCACTCGTGTTCATAGTTTTTGATAGTGCTTTAAATAGTTGTGTAATTGGTTTCAGTTTACCGACAATACTTTCAAGAATTATTACTACCTTGAGACTAATGGCGAAGCTAGCGATGAAGAAGGAACGGTTGGACACCAAGTAAAACAAGCTATCGCGAGAAAGCGTGCTGGAAACAGCATAGATGGATTTTTTGAAAGACCAAAAAAGAAACCTAAATCGGCGAAAAAGTCTTCAAGTGTTTCACAAAGCACTAATGACGGTGTGGCATACATATCATCGGGACAAGATGACGGCGTTTACTCATCCCATTTGATAAAAATAGAAATTTTTGATATTCAAAAAATCAAGAACATTGCACCAGGGGAGCAGTGGAAACACGCTGACGTCAGGTTGAAGTTTTATACGTCTTCAGAGGAAGACAAACAACTTGAAAGCACTCGTGATGTTATTTTTAACATCACAAAACAATTGGTGGAAAAGGACACCTGTGTTAAATATTTTATAGACAATAAGAAATTGTGAATTGTGCTTGTGTTATCTTAAGACTAGGTTAAATTTTTATTACATAAAAAACCCATAAACTTAAAAACAACCTTCATTTGTATAACAAAAATATTTTAGTATCGTATTGCTTTTTCTTAAAACTCATAAACTTTAGTGTAATGTTTTATTGCACACCTAAGTTCTAGTGAAGGGTCGGTACCTCTTAATGTACCTCATTGTTCTTATCTAAGTTTTAACTCTAAATGTTTATGATCGTTGTAAACAATGTTCTTTTTTCCTTTTAAACCGAAATCTATTGTTAAGTGTGGCATTTTTGTACCTTATCTAAAAGCGGTAATAGGAAATGTGTTACATATTTATTTTCGTTAGGTTACATCCCCACTATAGTTTAAAGATTCCATACCTGATGTACACTATTTAAGGACCGAAGAGTACAATATAATACTTTATTTCTTGTTTTCTTCTCACCATGGACAGTTTGAATTGTGATATCTACGATGTACAACTTATCCGCCTTTGTGAAGAACTGGAAGAAGATCAGAAATTATTTGAGATTGGTGAACTAATGAGTCAGCTACATCGTAACGCGTAAGTAATGCTTTTTTTTATATTGAATATTCCTCTTCCAACACGTTTATAACACCTATATTTTAACTTGATATTGTATTCTTGTTTCGATGTGTTCAAATACTGCTGTTAACTTGTTATGACAGGTTTTCATTGTTTGTTTATTGTTAGGTGGGGAACCTCTATAAAAGAGAGAACCTTCGAGTTGATCTCATTCATTCATTCTTTTACCGTGGTCAAGTTACTGAGTGTATTGTGTGTGTGTGCGTATATACTAATTCCAACATGGTGCTCGGATATTTTCATACGGGGTCCAGTTTAACTTATGATACAATAGCAGTTTTAAGCAAAGAATTCGTTTTACAGTGTTTTCATAGAAATATAAGATTGTGGTTTATAGACAATCGATTGCCCCAAAAGTTTCTTGAAGATCCGGATATCATACCTTACTATACACCATGTCACGGTCATATCGATGAATCGAAACGAAATACTATTACATTGTCATCGGATGCAATTGATGGGGTCTTAAAAATGCAAGCATACTGTCAACAATGTAGAGAAGATTTAAGTTAGTATAATTAACATGATAACCATGTTGAATGTGTTATTAAGTTTTTGAATCGCAACTTTAATTATTTTTTATATTTTACAGATCTATGCAAATAGGAAGAGGAGCTAAGAGATCAGCTACAGATTTCGAAACAGAAGTCCCTGTGAAGAGAAACCGTCCGTCAACCAGTCGGGATCATGTCTCAACCAGTCGTGATGTAGCTGCAGCTGCATCATCAACAGAACCATCCAGGAGAGGATCTAACAATGTAAGCGCAAAAAATAATAATGAAATTGAATGTTCTGTATGTAATATAACCATATCAAAAAGATTTCTTGCTAGTCACCTGAATAGTAACATACATAAGGGTAATGTTACTAAATCTGATAGCGAATTCGTTAATGTGCAACTAATTGAAAATGCATTTAGGAATAGGGTTGCAACCTATAGAATACTTTTTAATGAAAAAGAAAACCAATCACTTGTTCCCGAAATAATATTGCAAAATAATAAAGATAAAATTTGTACATTGCTAGATCGTTCACTATCTATTCATTGTGCTTTAAAAGTAAATTTTATTTTGAATGCTGATTTTACTCAGGAAACTAAACAACTAAATAATACATTTGATTTTCAACTTAGTAATAATATTATAGATGTCAGTAGCGATAAAAATGACTTATTCACATCTTTAATTAATGAAGTGACAACTAGATTATCGAACTTCGAGAGAAAAGACAGTGGGTGGAGCGTTACCAAGTTCAATCATCTAGATGTTAACATAAACAAGTATAACCCGCTTCGTGGATCTTCTTATGTTGATCTACCATCTGACATAAAAAACAAAAAAGCTATAATAAATGTCAAAAATAATGATCATGAATGTTTCCGGTGGGCTATCTTATCAGGACTTTATCCTGTTACAAAGCATTCTAACCTTGTTAGTTCGTATGTGCAACACAGAGAGGCGTTACATTTCGGAAACTTAGCTTTCCCATTTAAATTGAGTGATGCACAAAAATTTGAAAATATGAATAATATGAGTATAAACGTTTTTGGTCTGGAGTATGATTCTAAAAACAAAAAACATGATGTTGTAGGTCCATTACACCTAACAAAAAACAGAAAACCAACCCATTTTAATTTGTTATATTTGACAAATGGTAGTCAAGGACATTATTGTTTAATCAATAATTTATCTCGATTAGTATCAAAACAATTTTCAAACACACAGCACGCCATTTACATTTGTGATGGTTGTCTAACCCACTTTACATCACAAGACAACTTAAACAATCACCAACAAAATGATTGTTTTCACGTTTGCACAAAACTACCTTCTGAACAAGATCAAAAGAAAAATTGGTTTAATGAAAACACACCTTGTAATGAAGTTACTTTCGATAATTATGATCGAAAATTACGCGTACCTTTTGTCATTTATGCAGATTTTGAAGCATTTTTAAATCCAATTCAGTCCTGTTCTAATAACCCAATAACATCTTCGACTACTAATGTGCAAAAACATGAAGTGTATAGTTTTGGTTATTATATCAAATGTTCGTATGATGATACACTATCCGTTTATAGAACATACAAAGGCAAAAATTGTGCAGAAACATTTATGAAATCAGTTAAAAAAGATTTAGAAGCTATTTGTAGAAGCAACACCTTTGTGAAAACTCCCCTACCACTGTCATCCAAAAATAATGCAGACATTGCACAAGCTAGTACTTGTTATATTTGTGATAAAAATTTAAACGGGGATATCAATATTTCTTATAACCACCATACTGGTGTTTATGAAGGAATTGCACATAAGTTCTGTTCCGAAAAATACAGATCTCCTAATTTTGTACCAGTATTTTTCCATAATTTAAGCAACTATGATAGTCATTTCATAGTGCATGGTCTTGGACTTGAAGATGGTGACATAGAATTGATCCCAGAGAATAAAGAAAAGTACATTTCGTTTTCTAAATGTTTAGAAGTAAATAACCGTGTTGTAAAACTGAGATTCGTTGATTCTCTAAAATTTATGTCGAGTAGCTTAGACAAATTAGCTAAAAACTTAACAAACGATCAATTTAATGAAATGAAATTGAATTTCCCGAATGAAGAAGACTTTAAACGTCTAATACGAAAAGGTGTCTATCCTTATGAATACATGAAATCATATGATTCCTTGAAATTAACTTCTCTACCTGCTCGGGATCAATTCTATAGCACTCTTACTGACAATCACATTTCAGAAAACGATTTTTTACATGCTCAAGATGTTTGGTCTCATTTTCAATGTCAAAATATGGGGGATTATTCCGATCTTTATCTAAAAACAGATGTTTTATTACTAACCGATGTATTTGAAAATTTTAGAAATGTGTGTCTTAAGACATATGGTTTAGATCCTGCCCATTATTACACGGCCCCAGGACTTTCGTGGGACGCCATGTTAAGGACTACCAGAATTAATTTAGAACTTTTGACGGATATCAATAAAATAGCTTTTATAGCAAATAATGTTCGAGGAGGTATTTCCCAATGTAGCAACAGACACGCAAAAGCAAATAATGAATTTATGGATGACTATGACCCCAATATTCCGACATCCTATCTCATGTATTTAGACGCAAATAATCTATATGGGTGGGCGATGTCTCAATGTCTTCCCACCGGTAATTTTGAATGGGTAAATAACGAAACTGATTTTCATGTTCCGGATGATGCCGAATTCGGGTTTATTTTAGAAGTCGATCTAGAGTACCCTAAGGAATTACATGATTCTCATTCAGACTTGCCGTTCTGTCCAGAAAATGTATGTTTAGGAGAAACCAAGAATAAAAAATTGATTCCCAATTTAAATAGTAAATGCAAATACGTAATACATTACAGAAATCTAAAACAATGTTTAAAAAATGGTTTGCGTTTAACAAAAGTTCATCGAATCTTAAAGTTTAAACAATCTCCTTGGTTAAAAAGTTATATAGATTTAAATACCCACATGCGTTCGCTGGCATCAACTGATTTTGAAAAAGATTTCTTCAAACTCATGAATAATTCTGTTTTTGGAAAAACCATGGAAAATGTTGCAAAACGTGTAAATGTTAAATTATTAAACCACTGGGAAAATCATGGTAAATCTCAAGGAATTCAATCTTTAATAGCTAAACCTGAATTTCATAGTTTATCAATATTTTCTGAAAACTTAGTAGCTGTGCAACTAAAAAAAACAAAAATATATTATAATAAACCAATCTATCTTGGATTCTGCATTTTAGACCTATCGAAAACCTTAATGTATCAATTCCACTACGATTATATGAAAACCAAATATCAAGACAATCTCAAGCTTCTTTATACAGATACCGATAGTTTAATATATCAAATATTCACCTCTAACTTTTATGAGGACATGAAACCGGACCTAAATTTACATTACGACACATCGGATTACAAACCCAACAACGAATATGGGTTGCCGTTAGTAAACAAAAAAAAGCTAGGTTTTTTCAAAGATGAAAATAATGGTAAAATTCTAAAGGAATTTGTAGGTCTCAGATCAAAAATGTATGCCTTGGATATTCAGAACAATGGTGTTATATCTAAAGCTAAAGGAATTAATAAGTGCGTTACTAAAAAATTAACTCTTAGTGACTATAAGACTTGTTTGTTTGAAAAAACAATACAGTATGCTCAAATGTTGCGTTTTAAATCAATAAAACATAGTATATTTACTCAAAATATCAATAAAATATCGTTATCTTACAATGATACTAAACGATACTTATTAAAAAATTCAACAGACACACTAGCGTGGGGTCATTACAGGATACCAAATCAAACATTTTAGTTTAAACCTTATATCTGTTGTCGATGTAAATAAATACTTACGTAAACTATAGTACATTCTTTTCTTTTTTTTTTCCATCATTATTTTGTACATTGTATATTTTAGAAATCAAATCTAAATTGTAGAATACTGTATTAAGAATATGTAACCTCAATTGTGGGATTGGTATCCATTGTAAATATTTAAAATTTATTTTAAGTTTTGTAAATACAAATTAGTGTACATGAAACTTTTGTATATAAGTTTATGGGTTTAAAATGATTGTCTTGAGAAGTTAATGTTTAGTAAAAGAATGTTTACTTTTATAAGTTATGTAATAAAATCTATACGTAAGAATTGTATTTTTTCTTGTTTCTTCTCAACAACCTCCTTTTTGTAGCACTAGTAGACATAATAAAAAAGCAAAAGTATTAAAAACATTTTTTTTTTTATTTATTTCCTATTCCATGTTACTATAAATGTTTGTAATTCTTTGATTCCTTTCATTTGAAGTCCATACGTTTTCATATCAACACACAGTAAGAGAATTTATAATGATACATTTTCTTCACCCTTTCACCACTATTGTGGCAGGACCTAGTGGTTGTGGTAAAACTCAGTTTGTTACAAACTTTTTGAACAATGCAAAAGAAGTATGTAATGTTGAATTTGATGAAATTATTTGGTGTTATGATGAAATGCAACCTTTATATGATCTGAAAAATGTAAATTATAACCAAGGAATACCAGATTTTTCTATATTTGATGGGAAAAGACCCAAACTTCTCATAATTGATGATTTGATGAGAGAATCAGATGGACGAATCGTTGATATTTTTACAAAAGGTAGTCATCATAGAAACCTAAGTGTTTTCTATATAACTCAAAACATATTTCATCAAGGTAGGGGACAACGTGATATTTCATTGAATACTAGCTATATTGTATATTTCAAGAATCCGAGGGATAAAACACAAATCCGCTACTTGTCACGACAAGTCTATCCAGAAAACCCAAAATTTGTAGATGAAGCTTACAAAGATGCCACTAAAGATGCTCATGGTTACCTTATGATTGATCTGAAACAAAATACAGATGACATATGTCGTTTTAAAACTAAAATATTTCCTTTTGATGGACATTGTACTGTATACGTTCCTAAAAAAGGGTTTAAATACGATAAGAATCAACATGTTTTAATCAGTTCCAAATAATGTCTGCAAGAGTAAACACATATAAACATTTACTTGAAGCGCTGCAGTTACTTAAACCAAAGTATCGCACGGCGTTGTTAAAATCTTGTGATGATGAAGAGATTAATATTATTTGCGAGTGTATTTACAACGTTTTAAAGGGGAAAATACCACTGGAAAAAAAAGATAAATCAAAGCTAAAAAAATATAAAGACACATTACGAAACTTAGTTTCGAAGGGGAAACATAAATTTAGAAAAACTGTTATTATTCAAAAAGGAGGTGCATTTCTACCTATAATATTAGGTGCGGTTTTAAGTGCTTTATTAAGCTCTGTAGCATAAATAAAATGGAAAACACAAAAAAAATGTTGTTAGTTGAACCAGATTTTATTGAGAGATTGAAACGAAATGATAGTGTATCCGAAAATGTATCATCTCGTCTAGATGGAGAGATGCAAAAAATACTTAAGAGTAAAATGAACGATCGTGAAAAGTGGGCATTATATTCTCAAGCACTACAACGATTTTTACACTTTATTGATTCAGATCGAAAACCATTTAAAATACCAATTATGATGGAGGGGGTTGATCAACACAACAATGAAAGTAAGGAAGTAATTAAAAATGAGGAACATGAAAATTATGAATCAGTATCAAATAAAACGTTACCAGAAGGTGATGTTTCTACAAATACTGTAACAACACCGTCTGGAACAAATCCAGAACTTGTACAATTTAGTCCATCTCGTATCATAGAAAATTTACCAAAATCATATGAGAAAAAAGCTAGAACTTTATTGGGATGTATTGTTTTGAGTAACCCAAAAATTTGGTGGAAAACTAATGGAGAAGTTGTAATATACAATCGAACTATTCCAAATAGCAATATTCTAGATTTGGTAAGCGATACGGTTAGATCTCTTAAACGTCCAAAACCAACAGGATGGGAAGAGTTTGCTTCAGTATTAAGGGATATAAAAGTGCCTACGTATTGTATAGGTAATCCTACTAATCTAGAATTTATAAATAAACCTCGCACATCATCTGTTCCGTCAAGTGCGCGATCGTCATCATCTTTTAAAGCCACAAGCACCAGTACACCTCTTTCAAGTGGACTCCTCAGGGCAAAAAAGAAATTAGAGTGGGAAAAATGGAACCCTTAGTAGACATTCATGAAATTTACTATGATGTCTCCAATCCAGCTGGCTATAGTAGTTTAAATAAATTAAGTCAACAAATGAAAGGTCGAATGAACAAAGATGAAGTAAAAAAATGGTTACAATCTCAAGAGACGTACACGTTACATAAACCTATTCACAGACGATTCGCCAGAAATAGATACATTTTATCTAACTTTAATGAACTCTGGCAAGCTGATCTTAGTGATATGAGTACTTACAGTGAATATAATGATGGATACAAATATATTCTGTGTGTTATTGATGTGTTCAGTAAATATGCTTTCGCAAGAGCTATGAAGAAGAAAGATTGCACAACTGTTATTAAATGTTTTGAAAGCATATTTACCGAAGCTAATTCTACTCCTCGTCACATCCAGTCTGATAAAGGTACCGAATTTGTTTCAAAGGTAGCTAGAGATTACTTTAAGAGCAAAAACATTAATTATTATACTACTAATAATCCCGATATTAAAGCAAGTATAGTAGAAAGATTTCAAAGAACTCTTAAAATGAAAATGTGGCGGTACTTTACTCATAAAAATACTTACAATTATGTAGATATTTTGCAAGATCTCCTTTATTCTTATAACCATAGCTATCATTCTAGTATTAAAATGCGACCTATTGATGTAAATTCTGATAACATCATGACTGTTTGGTGTAATTTGTATGATAGAAAGAAGGATAGACAAATTTCATTGGAAACTACAAAACTGAATGTTGGTGATCACGTTAGAATTACAAAATATAAACATATTTTTCAAAAGGGTTATGAAACTAATTGGAGTGATGAAATATTTACAATTGAATCAATAATAAACCGATTTCCGCGAGTTGTCTATACGTTAAGGGATTTAGATGGTGAACCCATCGTTGGTACATTTTATTCTAAAGAATTACAAAAAGTAACTTACCTCCCCACCATTGAATATAAAATAGATAAAATAGTACGCTCGCGTGGTGTTGGTGCCAGAAAAGAAGTACTAGTGAAGTGGCGAGGTTATCCTAACAAATTTAATTCTTGGATACTCGCTTCAAGCTTGAAAAAAATATGATGGATAACAGTTTTTATATTACACTGTTAAGTAACAGTTCCGCAGACTACTATACGGACAATACAACTGCACACTTCTTAACCAAATTACCCAAGAGTATAAAACTGGAAGGAGAATGGGTAGTTGGATTAGTAGAATTTCAATACCCCTGTTCAATGTATAATGTTCAAGATCATGAAAATATGATTTATTTAAAAAAGAAAGTAGTGTCATCCTCTGATAAAACAACCAAAATTGTGGATATAAAAAGTCATATACCAGCGACTACATATGATAGCGTTGAACATTTTATTAATGCTTTCAATGAAAACCCACAATTAAAAAATAACATTAAATTTAGATATGATAATTTGACCAAAATGGTTGGGGTATCAACAATCAATAATGACTTAACCTCTTTTATAACAACACCAATACTAAGTCTGCAGTTAGGTTTTAAACCAAGAACTAATTTAAGAGAAGTTACATTTGGGAAAAACCCCGTTAATTTATATTTAGGATTACCATCACAATTATTCATTTATACCGATATCATACAACCACAGATAGTTGGTGATGTTATAACAACATTGCTTAGAATAATACCATTAGACCCTACAAAATTTATTTATGGTGCATATAAAACACACATTTTCTCACCCGCTCATTATGTATCTGTTTTGCGTAGAGAATTTGACACCGTGGAAATAGATATAAGAACAACTACCGGTGCAAGAGTGCCATTTCAATTCGGAAATTCTTGTGTGAAACTACACTTTCAACGAATAAAATGAATCATAAAAAATCATATCACTCTTGTCCCTACGATCATTATTATTCACATCAAGCTGGATCTGGTGTAGGAATTGTCTATAAAGGTGTTCCATTTCAACGGGGTCATGGTATAGGAAGTTTTTTGGGAGGACTATTTAGATCAGTAATTCCATTATTATCCAGTGGTTTTAAAACCGTGGGGAAAGAAGCGTTAGATGCTGGTGTTGGTTTGTTATCTGATATGATAAACTCACGTCCTATGGATAGTTCAGTTAGGACTCGATTTAAAGAAGCTAGTGCTAAATTAAAAAGAAAAGCTGATGAAAAGATTGATTCTCTCATGTCGGGATCTGGGTATAAAATGTCAACCAAAAGACGGGAACCTCTCATTACCTCGAAAGCATCACGCCGAAGAGGAACTAAAAGAAATAAATATAGTGACGATATATTTTCAAAGTAAATCATGTCATTCCTACATAGTCATTCGTGTGAATGTGCAAAATCTGAATTAGATATATTTGCCCTTCCTTCGACTCAGACGAGTATTGAGAGTGGACAGTGGGTTCATTACAATCCAATTTCATCTTTAAGTGATGATGGCCCTATTGAGTTTCAAATCCCTGGATCAGGTGATGACTACATTGACCTATCACATACATTATTACACATAAAAGCTAAAATATTAAACCAAGATGGTACAAAGTTAAAATCTGATACTCAAGTTGCCCCCGTTAATAATTGGTTACACTCCCTTTTTAACCAGCTCGATGTGTATTTAAATCAAAAACTCATCTCACCACCAAACAATACATATGCTTACCGTGCTTATATGGAAAATCTACTTAACTATGGACCAGCCGCTAAAGAAACTCACCTCACATGTGGATTATGGTATGAAGATACAGCACATTATGTGGATGCCGTTGATGCAAATAACAAAGGGTTTCAAAAAAGAATGGAATTTGTTAAAAATAGTAATCAAGTTGAAATGATTGGACACTTACATGGCGATATGTTTAATCAAGAGAAGTTTCTAATCAATGGTGTAGAAATGCGTGTTAAGTTAGTGCGATCAAAAGAATCATTTAATCTTATTTGTCACCAAGATAAGAAATTTAAGGTACAAATAACGGATGCTAGCCTTATCATAAGAAGAGCTAGAATCAGTCCTAGTGTTTTGTTAGCCCACCAAAAAGTGTTAGCATCAACAACAGCAAAATATCCTATCACAAGAGCTGAAGTGAAGGTTCTGACGATACCATCGGGAATACAGGGTAAAACTTTGGATAACATATTTCTTGGACAAGTACCTAAGAGATGTATTATTGGTTTTGTATTAAATTCTGCGTTTAATGGTAATCTTGCATTGAACCCTTTCAATTTTCAACATTATAACATGAATTCTTTCAGTTTATTTGTAGATGGTCATGAAGTTCCTTCTAAAACTTTACAACCATCATTTAGCACTG
Source organism: Aethes cnicana (assembly GCA_963971205.1). Taxonomy (NCBI): domain Eukaryota; kingdom Metazoa; phylum Arthropoda; class Insecta; order Lepidoptera; family Tortricidae; genus Aethes; species Aethes cnicana. The sequence goes on along the minus strand of OZ020289.1, from coordinate 1,526,059 downwards.
GTTTAATAGCATCATCATATCACACTCTTTTTTCTGGGACTGGCATTCACTTTCACAATGAAGGTAATGCAATAAGCAGAACCGATTATAGCGGCGGTAACTGTTTGTTATGTTTTGATCTAACTCCTGATCTATCAGCAAGTTCAACCTCACACTGGAACCTTGTACGACACGGAAGTGTTCGAATAGAAGTTCGTTTTGATTCAGCTCTGAGTACTACTGTTAACTGTATTGTGTACGCTGAATTTGATAATGTTATTGAAATAAACAAAAATCGCGAAGTATCTGTAGATTATAACAGTTAAGATAAATATAAATACAATGACATTAGTAAAGAATTTCATTTCTTCTTAATCATTGATCCAAACATCATCGATGAATGTATTATATTTTAATCTACTATGGATACTAATGAAATTAAATATTGTATGGAAAAACTAGACTCTAGATTGAAATCAAACGTATTTGCTGCTAACCAAATCCCTATTCGGTTTGATCTTCCAGTTTTTATTATAAGCAATTTGGATCCTGATTCGAAACCAGGTTCCCACTGGGTTGCTATGCATATTGATACTGATGGTGTAGGGGAATACTTTGATTCGTTTGGACGGAAACCTACTGGGTATCATAAGTTATTTTTAAATAGAAATGCGAAACGATGGTTTTATAACCAAAAACCACTTCAACATTATTTTACTTCAGTTTGCGGTGAATATTGTTTAGTTTACTTATATTTTAAGTATCAAGGGAATAATATGAGTGATTTGCTGAGTTTGTTTTCTGAGAATTTTTTATGTAACGATTTAATTTTAAGAAATATGTTTAAATTCATTTATTTCAGTTTGTGATGAATATTGTTTACTTTACTTATATTTTAAGAATCGAGGGTAACGAAGGGTATAACGATTTAATTTTAAGAAATATGTTTGTCATTTTTGTAAAATAAAACAATGTGTTCACTAAAAACTGGCTTTTATTTCTATATGAATACCATAAAAGATAAAAAAACACATTATTACCACTTCTACACGAGAAACAAAAATACTACACTTAAGAATAGATTTCGGTTTAAAAGGAAAAAAGAACATTTTTTACAACAACTTCAGACAATAAGAGTTAAAATTTAGATAAGAACAATGACGACAGGTTTGGTTCAGTTGGTAATCCTGCTAGGGACAAACATTGTGTGATGAGCATGAATGTTTGTACCCGAGTCATGGATGTTTAGTATATAAGAACAATGAGGTACATTAAGAGGTACCGACCCTTCACTAGAACTTAGGTGTGCAATAAAACATTACACTAAAGTTTATGAGTTTTAAGAAAAAGCAATACGATACTAAAATATTTTTGTTATACAAATGAAGGTTGTTTTTAAGTTTATGGGTTTTTTATGTAATAAAAATTTAACCTAGTCTTAAGATAACACAAGCACAATTCACAATTTCTTATTGTCTATAAAATATTTAACACAGGTGTCCTTTTCCACCAATTGTTTTGTGATGTTAAAAATAACATCACGAGTGCTTTCAAGTTGTTTGTCTTCCTCTGAAGACGTATAAAACTTCAACCTGACGTCAGCGTGTTTCCACTGCTCCCCTGGTGCAATGTTCTTGATTTTTTGAATATCAAAAATTTCTATTTTTATCAAATGGGATGAGTAAACGCCGTCATCTTGTCCCGATGATATGTATGCCACACCGTCATTAGTGCTTTGTGAAACACTTGAAGACTTTTTCGCCGATTTAGGTTTCTTTTTTGGTCTTTCAAAAAATCCATCTATGCTGTTTCCAGCACGCTTTCTCGCGATAGCTTGTTTTACTTGGTGTCCAACCGTTCCTTCTTCATCGCTAGCTTCGCCATTAGTCTCAAGGTAGTAATAATTCTTGAAAGTATTGTCGGTAAACTGAAACCAATTACACAACTATTTAAAGCACTATCAAAAACTATGAACACGAGTGAAAAATAGATAGAGTCCAATGGATCGTGTTGTTACAAGTTAAACTTGGACATTTATTAAATTACATGATATTAGGACAACGTTCCAAACACGGAATCTCCTCAGATTTGTAGTGAGTTCTATCATCAAAAGAGTCATGTAGCATGGGTTAGGCTGGGTTAGGTCACATAAATTAAAAAGCAGTTAATTTAAATACTTACATCCATAATGTGGAGTCGATAAACACTACACCAAAAACACTTTAGCACGATTCAACACTGTACTACTGTATACTAACAGAGCTCTGATAGCAAGCACAACTGGAGTCGAAATACATATAAAACGTTTCCATCCTTCGGTTTTTATAAGGATGCAACAATAGTTTACCGTTAAAATCTCGTCTTAACTAGTTGGAACGCGTTTGCTGCATTCACCGACACCGAAATAATAAAATTACAATAGTCATTCGGCCCTTTGTTAATAGACGCCCATCATAAAAACATTAAACCTTTTTATTATTTAACAATAGATAGAGTCCAATGGATCGTGTTATTCGTGTTGTTACAAGTTAAACGACCACCCAATTATACAAAGAACTGAATAGTTCTATAAACACATACGCTAACACAAGTTATAAAATATATTTGGGCAATAACTACTTGGATATTTATTAAATTACACGATAATTAGAACAACGTTCCAAACACGGAATCTCCTCAGATTTGTAGTGAGTTCTGTAGCATAGGTTAGGTTAGGTTAGAACTGTGATCAATTAAAACCAAACTGGCGCATTTATTAAATTACATGATATTAGGACAACGTTCCAAACACGGAATCTCCTCCGATTTGTAGAGACTTCTGTAGCATAGGTTAGGTTAGGTTAGAACTATGATCAATTAAAACCAAACTGGCGCATTTATTAAATTACATGATATTAGGACAACGTTCCAAACACGGAATCTCCTCCGATTTGTAGAGACTTCTGTAGCATAGGTTAGGTTAGGTTAGAACTATGATCAATTAAAACCAAAGTGGCAGTAGTATAGAAATAGTTTAGGTATTCATCAAATTGTTGAGAGGACAATTAAAAGTGAGCTCGAGTAGACAATAGAAAAGGATCGGTGGGTCAGGTACGCTTTGAAATGGCAAACAATAGCAACCGAGAGCACGAACACACAATAGAAAAGGGTCCGCGGATCAGGTAAGGATTGAAATGGTAAACAATAGCAACCGAGCATGGATAGACAATAGAAAAGGGTCGGTGGTCTAGATAAGGGGTTTGAATTTTTTAGTGAAGATATAGCACATCGTGTAAGTCGTAACCGAGCTATCTGAGAGTCCTGAGACCTATCCCAAACGTTCCAAGTGGGGGCCTTTTTTTTTTTTTTTTTTTTTTTTTTTTTTTTTTTTTTTTTTTAGGGGATGGTGGTCCGCCTACCGCCCAATTTCACCCCACGGACCCGCCCACCCCGTGTTCCAGAATCGGCGAATACCTACTACTCATGGGCCGCAGTGACCTCTTACCATTATGTGGGCTGTGCGCTCGTTTGCCTATAGGTACCATCGACATAAAAAAACGTCTCAAACACAGAGAAGTGAATCAACACAATAAATATGATTTCGTTAAATTTTTAACTGAGCGGTAAATCCATACTATTTAAATGCAAAATACACTTAAATTACTGGACAGTTTTACATGCCACTTGGTTTGGGAATGGCAACTATATTCTGTTCAGTTAAGAATGCAGTAAAGCCTTTATCTAACCTATGGAGTTTTCATAGTTTGTCTCTTTTACCTACTCCAAAGGTGCCGCGCTGCATTCTTAAGTTGAGCAGAGTATAGTGTTGTTTTTGCTCTTTACGAAATTGAACTATAAAGTTGAATCATCATAATTTACAATTTCGTAAGGAACGAAAATTGATTCGACATACCCACCACCGACATATCACAGTAAACATATGTAAGTTGCTACTGGAACTGTATCTAAAGTACACATTCCATTTAATTAGTTAAAAGCAACCCTGGACGTCTGTAAATTCTTCAACTAATGGCCGTTAGGAATACCGACACTAAAGTTAATTAATTTCATTAGTTCCATTACCAATATAGCACCGCAATCTGTTTATTTATCATAGCTTAGGTACCTACCTACTTACCTATAAATATAGATCGCATAAACATCCATATTATAATATTATAAATGCATAAGTAACTCTGTCTGTCTGTTACCTCTTCACGCTTCAACCGCTGCTGGACCAATTGAGATGAAATTTGGCATGGAGATAGTTGGGGTACCGGGAAAGGACATAGGCTACTTTTTACCCCGGAAAACGGATAGTTCAACCGGGAACGCGATAACTGAATTCCACGCGGGCGAAGTCGCGGGCAGAAACTAGTCTAAAAATAAAAGAAAGTAGTAGACTATTTTATTTTTATTATTTATTTACTTATTTAAAAATACAAAAATCTTAAACCAGAATGGTGTCCCACAAAACAGTTTGCACGGTTTGACTGTGGGATCAATCAGGCTCTACTCTCTTTACATACAGGTAAGAACTAAGGTAATAATACTAAATATGATTAATCAAGTAATTATGCAGCTTTTTACCAAACTTAACTTTAATAGCCTACTGTTTGATGTCTGAGGGCAGGTTTATTATTTATTTATTTACTAGCTTCTGCCCGCGACTTCGCCCGCGTGGAATTCGGTTATCGCGCTCCCGCGGGAATCATGCGTTTTTCCGGGATAAAAAGTAGCCTATGTCCTTTCCCGGAACCCCGACTATCTCCATGCTAAATTTCATCTCGATCGGTCCAGCGGTTGAAGCGTGAAGAGGTAACAGACAGACAGACAGACAGAAAGACAGACAGACAGAGTTACTTTCGCATTTATAATATTAATATGGATTTATTTATTGAGACCAAATACAATTAAATTAATAAAAATTGACCCACAAAACTGGAGTACAGTTTGACCGCGGGATCAGGAATATTAATCAAGTATACATTCATATCTTAGCCTATAATGACTAGGTTATAGAATAGTATTAATATTAGGATAAGTTTTTATATAATATCAAAGTAGTGCTTTTTAGTACACGCGGGAGGAGTCGCGGGCAAAAGCTATATATAGTTAGTTTATAATCTAACGCATTAGATTATTAGTTATTTATTCCTATTTAGCCCGAAGCTAAATAGGTTCTTGAGGTGGTGGTGGATTTAGTCAAGTATTAATTATGTTACTTGTCTATTCCGTTTGTTTCCAGACAGCATAACAATGCATTCACATGGCAATTAAATATGTGCTAAATCCAATCTGTTTGTACTGACGTGAAATAGGTAGGTACGTAACTACTACTACTACAGCCTATTTGCGTCCCACTGCTGGGCACAGGCCTCCTCTCATCGCGAGAGTTTGGAATATAGTCCCCACGCGGGCCCAGTGCGGATTCGGGACTTCACACACATCTTTGAATTACTTCGCAGATGCGTGCAGGTTTGCTCACGATCTTTTCCTTCCACGAAAAGCTCAGTGGTAAATTCAAATTGTATTTCGCACATAAGTAAACTTAGAGGTGCGAGCCGGAATTGAACCCCCGACCCTCTGCATGAGAGACGGTAGGTACGGAACTAATAAAAATAAATTATTAATTTTGTGAACTGAAACCATTTTTGCTATTTTATGTAATCCTATTAAATGTATTTAACTAACTACTTAATCATTTATCACTGAACTTAGAAACTGGTTATTATCTTGTTTTTAAATAAAAGTTTTTTTAATTGAATTAAATACCTAAAAGTATTTTTTTGAAACTTTTTAATATATATTTTGTTTGTAAATATGTAAATAATGATATAAACGCTCTTTAACCTCTGTGTTAAAACAATTAAAAATAAATCGTATTTATTTAGACAATTGTTTTCCCTTTTCATACTTTTAATATAGCAAAACAAGTATTTAGAGATACATTTATTATTTCTCAATATCAAATTACAGCATATTTTACAAGTCAAAATAAGAGAATTTCACATTGAGATCGTCAGAAAGAATACAAAATAAAAATAAAATAAAAGATTAAAGTCAGTCACGAGTAATGAAACGTGAAAAATCTACAGTAGGTAGGTAGTAATTCAATTTCCAATGAAAATCAACCATTTTGCCCTTAGAGTTTATGTTTCAATAATTACTTTAATGAGAGGATGTTCAAAAGGTATTTCCCGTAATTAGAATCGGACTCCTAAATTTCACCGAGCAATTAGAGAAGACCGGGGAATGTTTTTGGTGATCTTTAATTGGACTACTAGCTTCTGGCCGCGACTTCACCCTCATGGTATTCAGTTATCGCGGTCCCTGGGGAATGGGGACTATAGTTTCTTTGCTCATCAGTTGGCGCCACTGTTGACTAAGGTCCAGAGGTAATAGCTGTCAAAGGCGACTTTATAAGATCGGCGCCGAATCAAAGTATTAAATCTTGAATCTCATTAAGTTTATTAATTATAAATAACTATCATCGTATCGAGTAGCTATGCCGCAATGTTGTGCAGTTCCGTTTTGTTTGGAAAAAAGAAAAAAAAATCAAAGCGTTTACATTCATAGCCAAATAATCCATATTTGCTATAATTTCATGAAGGAGATCACTTTTCAACAGTTAAATTAAAGAAATTATGAATTATATCACGAAGCCCGCCAACACCAGTGAAAACTGAATGTTATTGGACCTCACGCGACACTAGCGCCTCTAGTGGCAAATCCACACGCGATAGCCCCCATTGTGCTATAAGTATCCTGGTGATAAAAAGTAGCCTAACTCGCTAATGTTGTAAATTGGTAGAATCATGAAACATACATCCCAAAAAAAAAGAAATAGGCTAAATCAAAAAACACTGGCCATTAAGAGGCGAGTGACGAAAATCAAAAAGCGGTACGCAACAAAAGCGCGAACAACGCCGGCCGTCTGAATTAATGGTGGTTTTTTGCGATATCTATTCATCATTTAATTTTATCACTTTTTTTGTTATCACTGGCCACGCACAAGCGAGTGCGAATGGGAATTTCATTTGAGGATTAAAAAATAAACGAGAAGGGGAAAACTCTACTAGAAAGAAACGCCAGCTCCAATATTCTCTAAACAGGTAGGAGTAGGACCTCACGAAGGGTTCGTCCGGATAGCTACCACACTATAAGCAGCTAATCTGCTGCCAAACAGCCAGTGCTCGCTAAAAGGGGGTAAGAGAGCTGGTAAAATTACTGGCATAGAGGCGTTTATTATATAGCTTCTGCCTTCGGAATTCGGTAATAGCGTTCCCAGGAGAACTGTGCGTTTTTCCGGGATAAAAACATAGACGTAAATAATATAGACCCGGTCTAACGTACACGTAATATGTCCCCACTTCCACGGTGTCCAGTCCAAAGTTCTGTCACCGAGCGTGCGTGACAATAAGCGTATTTAAAAAAACTTTCTTCGAAACTGTTTCTCAGTATCTAAAAACTCGTCTCGTTGTTGAAAAAATGTGACCCAGCTTTAGTGTCACGATATAAGTTGAACTTTGGATTGGACACCAATGAAGTGGGGAAACATGACATGTATCTACGTTAGGCCGGGTCCATACGAAGTATTATTTATGTCTATGGATAAAAAGTAGCCTATATGTTGACCAGTGTTATAAATTTTGTTGCAATCCGTCCTGGACGGACGGATAACAACATAATTTATATAGTAGAGAGTATTTTACTCGAAAACTCGAGTAAAATCCGGACATACATACAGACATTTTTTCTAAAAATCGTTATTTTGTGTTCAGTATCGTTTATAGTTATACCTAGTCCCCTGGACTTGATAGTTTCTTTTAATTTTCAAGTTTCATTCGCCACTTCTTCTACAGACTTATTATTAGTAGTATAGAAAAGGCTAATTTTACTCACACACAATTTTTCACCTCAATCCCGGCGAGTTTTGGATGACGTTATAATGTATTTGCAATACGTGAATCTTGAGTCGTGAGTATCGTCTATAATGTAGTCTCTCATGAAGTTGGAAGGATTTTTTTTTAAATTCTATTGATAAATAAGAAATTTGACATATGTAGGTAATCTTTATTTATAATCCAAGATAATATAATAGTACATTATTGCAGAGGCCGCCAAGTAGCGCATTGCCGGACGAGTCAGTTAGAAGGCTGAGCGAAGCGAAGCCTTCTATTAGTACGAGTCCGGCAATCGCAATTGCGGCCGAGGTATATATAATGCTTTTCTCAAACAGCGAGGAAATACGTAAGGTCAGTCGGGGCGGGGCAAGTGCGCCAGGATGGGGTAAGTGCGCCTAACATAAATGTATCGAAACCTATAAATATTACTCAACTAGTAGTTGGCTGTTTACAAGGCATAGGGGCGAAATAAATTTAGGCGCACTTACCCCACATCAGTATTTACTACTTCCATGATCGTGGATGATTTGGCCATGGAAGTTGTACATATTACCTCCATGCATTTGTCAGTTCCGGGGCAAGTGCGCCAGGATGGGTTAAGTGCGCCTAACATAAATATATCAAAACCTATAAATATGACTCAACTAGTAGTTGGCTGTTTACAAGGCATAGGGGCGAAATAAATTTAGGCGCACTTACCCCACATCAGTATTTACTACTTCCATGATCGTGGATGATTTGGCCATGGAAGTTGTACATATTACCTCCATGGATTTGTCAGTTTCTAGAGGAGTCTCAAATAGCAAGCGAATTAAAAAAAACACACACACGACAATAATGTTTTTGCTGGCCAAGGCCGGCAATGGACAGCCTCGCGTCTTCTTTTTTTGAAAGTAACACGAACATTTCCGAGCATTTTTGAGAAAAATAGGTTTATCTCGCAGCAGGTGTGCTCTAAACCGTGGATTACCCACACTTGACATTTTACGCTGATGTGGGTGCGTTATTTACGACGTATAAATCGAATTAAAAATATATTTATCATATTGTTTAGGTTTTGTTAACTAAGTATAGAAGTAAAGTGTGTTTTTTTTTAAAATTAGCCATGACATATATCTAAATATATAAAACTCAAAGGTGACTGACTGACTGACTGACATAGTGATCTATCAACGCACAGCCCAAACCACTGGACGGATCGGGCTGAAATTTGGCATACATGTAGATGTTATGACGTAGGCATTCGCTAAGAAAGGATTTTGCAAAATTCCCACGGGAACGGGAAAAATCGGGATTTTACTTTTTAATATTTCTGCGCATACGAAGTTGCGGGAAAAAGCTAGTCTATTATAAAATACTCTCTGAAAAATACAACTGAAGTGAGAACCGTTTAACGAGCTCTTACATTATGAGATTTAATTCTCATTTTCAAAAAAAAGTGACCACATGTTTTTTTTGACAATTAAAAAATACTGAATTAATAAGTAAGGATCCTCTACCATAAATGTAATTTTCTTATATCCAAACTTGCTTTTGCCCGCGACTTCGTCCGTGTGAGATTCGGTGACAGCGTTCCTGCGGGAACTATGCGTTTTTCCGGGATAAAAAATAATCTATGCCGCATGCCTTTCCCTGGGAATCAAAATCTCTACACAAAATTTAAGTAGATCAGTCCAGTGATTTAAGCGTGAAGAGATAACAGTCAGACAGACAGAGTTACTTTCGCATTTACGTATAGCATTAGTATGGAATTTGGGACGTAGAAGACTGGTACATAAATAGTATATGTATTACAGGACCTGTGCTCGGGAACCCTAGAAACTCTCTTACTTTAGAAAATGCTTAGAAAAGTAACGTTACCGAGACATGGAAAGGGCGTGCACGATGAGTCAGGCAATAAAGCCGAAACGATTGAAACGGTTAAGGGATCGAACAGCGTCTTTTAGATGGCGATGAATTGTCCAATCTCCGGGTCTTCTTTTATTTTTAACAGATCCCTCGTTTTTTTATATCAGTGGTATACTCGTAGGCAAACGAGCGCACAGCCCACCTGATGGTAAGTGGTCACTGCGGCCCATGGACACCGAAATCCTATGATCCTCCATTAAGAAACCATAAGATCTCGAATTCATAATGATCTCGTCCTCAGATCTTCGTCGTTTATCGACTGACTAGCCGTTGCCTGCGAATTCGTCAGTGACGGTGACTTAGAATTTGCGTACCCGTTATACTATACCTACTATAAACGGTTATAGTTACAAGAACTATTAAAAAACTTGTTTGACCCGTAGAAAACCCGTTCCCGTGGAAAAGTTGGGATAAAAAGTATCCTTTGATGTTTTCAGGGCCTCAAACTATCTATTAATTGGCATTATCCGTGGGCGGAGTTACTGCTTTCCCAGTCACAAGCTCAATCCTAGTTGGGAAGACAGGGGGTTCATCCTTGGGTGTAACTGTCCACAACCTTTACCAGGTTAACTTTGGTCTAGCAATACATATACCACACTCTTGTATGTATTATCTTATCTCCATAGCAAATTTCACCCATACCAGTCCAGTACTTTCAACCTGAAGGTAGGACAAACAAACACACTTTCAAATTTAAAATATTATAATGGAAGTATGGATTAAGTATGGATTTAAAAATAATATAGGTAACCTGACCACATAACTGTATATTTAGGTATTGTTAGTTATTTAAGTGTCCGGAAGAATCGAACGAAATTCCTCGAACTTTGCCTTCACCTTTAATATTTCCCAAACGCGCCGGTCCTAAGTACCGTCGGCAAACTAGCGAACGAAACTAATTAACAAGTTGGGCGGTGATTTTGTTAACGGCACAGTTATTTTCGCGAACTTCGTCACTAATACTACGCACTTTATTAAGTAGCGAATCGATGTGTATAAGTATTGGTGTTAACCATTGATCTTATTATAAGTAAGGATTCGTACAGCTCGGGCACCCGTTTGGCCTTCGTTATTAGCATATTGGAACGTATTTTCTAATGTCAGTTTGCTCCATATATTTTGAAATATTCTGTTAGGCACTGTTCGTCCATATGTTATTACTTATTAGGTCAATGGTGTTAACGAAACTTGATTCATGACCAATAGTGTACTAATTTATTTCAAGGTTATGGGTAAGCCGTGGTGGCCTAGTGGTTCGACCTACCGCCTCTCATGCAGAGGGTCGGGGGTTCGATTCCCGCTCGCACCTCTAAGTTTACTTATGAGCGAAATTCAATTTGAATTTACTACTGAGCTTTTCGGTGAAGGAAAACATCGTGAGGAAACCTGCACGCATCTGCGAAGTAATTTAAAGATGTGTGTGAAGTCCCCAATCCGCAATGGGCCCGCGTAGGGACTATAGCCCAAACCCTCTCGTGATGAGAGGAGGCCTGTGCCCAGCAGTGGGACGCAAATAGGCTGTAGTAGTAGTAGTAGTATGGGTGAATAGTGGACTCTAACGGTGTACCTAGATTGTAGAATATTATGGTAGTTTAGTTTATCCCAATCCGCACTGGGCCCGCGTGGGGACTATAGCCCAAACCCTCTCGTGATGAGAGGAGGCCTGTGCCCAGCAGTGGGACGGAAATAGGCTGCAGTAGTAGTAGGTAGTATGGTAGTTTAAACAACCTTTATGTTAGTTACCAGTTTTTGCCCGTGACTTCGTCCGCAGGGGTATTCGGTTAGAAAATCCGTGGCTAATTGAAATGTTTCACGTGGTATGGACAGAAGTAGTTTACAGACAACTTGATAAATGCTTTTATTAGTTGTGAAAAATAAAACGTATAAGTTACCTACTCCAATAAAGGTACAACAAAAAAATATAAGTAGGTACTTACACTTTTTACAGAAGCTCAGCCATAGACGTAAATAATATAGACCCGGTCTAACGTACACGTAATATGTCCCCACTTCCACGGTGTCCAATCCAAAGTTCTGTCACCGAGCATGCGTGACAATAAGCGTTTTTAAAAAAACTTTTTTCGAAACTGTTTCTCAGTATCTAAAAACTCGTCTCGTTGTTGAAAAAATGTGACCCAGCTTTAGTGTCACGATATAAGTTTAACTTTGGATTGGACACCAATGAAGCGGGGAAACATGACATGTATCTACGTTAGGCCGGGTCCATACGAAGTATTATTTATGTCTATGAGCTCAGCTATTTGTTTTGCAATAAAACCAAACCGTACTTAATCCGCGATAAACCTATTAAAAGTTAAGAAATCGGCAATCTTACTTTCAAAGTCTTTACTCGGCTTTAATCAAAGTTACAGGAACGCCACAGGAGTTGTAGGGGTTCTGTAACTCTGCATTTTAAAGCTTCATGTTAACAAGGATGGATTTATTAGTAAGCTATTAATATATTCATTTCAGCTTAGTTTTTTAAAATTTTACTTGGGTAGGAAGTTAGCTAGACAAAGCTGGAATCTGGGCCTATACCTATTCGAAGTCTTAAATACGGATCTCCCTGTTCCCTATATATGTTACTAGCTTCTGCCCGCGACTTCGCCCGCGTGGAATTCAAGGAAGTCATCGCGTTCCCGCGGGAACTATGCGCTTTCCGGGATAAAAAGTAGCCTATGTCCTTTCCGGGGACTTCATCTATCTCCATACAAAATTTGGATGAAATCGGTCCAGCGGTTGAAGCGTGAAGAGGTAACAGACAGACAAAGTTACTTCCGCATTTATAATATTAATATGGATACCGCGGAAGATGCCTTGTTCGCAAAGTTGAGTATAATTAGATAAAAAAGTTTCTTGCCAAAGTATTATATATAATAATAAAACAAGTTTTTATCTTCCTAACTTAGGTTTGACCTACCGCCTCTCATGCAGAGGGTCGGGGGTTCGATTCCGGCTCGCACCTCTAAGTTTACTTATGTGCGAAATTCAATTTGAATTTACCACTGAGCTTTTCGGTGAAGGTTAACATCGTGAGGAAACCTGCACGCATCTAGGAAGTAATTCAAAGACGTTGTGTGAAGTCCCCAATCCACACTGGGCCCGCGTGGGGACTATAGCCCAACCCTCTCGTGATGAGAGGAGGCCTGTGCCCAGCAGTGGGACACAAATAGGCTGTAGTAGTAGTAGTTAATCTCATTGATCTTCTTGACAGTGTTCGTTGCGTTAGAAAGTTATCCAGTGACCAAAAACCAAAGATAAAATGTTTGTTATCTGTGTGTCTGTCTGTAGTATGCAACTGATGAACTGATTTTGGATTCGTTTTTTTTGGTCGGTGATATGATAACTGTCACCGACCGACCGATTAACTAATCGAGGCTGTTCTTTCCTGTTTGAAAAAAGCGGTCTAGTTAAGTTATTACTGTTGGTATGAAGTATTAAACGAAAAACTCTGATAACCGGGATTTACAATATGTATATCAAATCTAGAATCAAAAATACAATCGTTCGCCATTGACAAGCCGAGATCCTCTCTGACGCGCCCGAGCGCTCTATGACAAAAGTCAAAGTTGCCATACATAAACTATGGCTGTGACTTAACGGTTAAACTAGGGATGTTCTTAAAGTTATATCTATGATTATACAATAACAAAGGTTCTTGTTAAGAAATGTCGCTAACAGAAGGAAGGGCTAGCTTTAATTACATTCAGCATATCTCCTATTTTAAGCACGGGCCTTGCATGTTATTGCGTTAATATTTACTTTGCAACCACTGTTAAACTTTGTAACATCTAAATTAAAGTAAACTAAACTAAACTAAAGTATAGGCAAACGAGCACACAGCCTACCTGATGGTAAGTGGTCACTGCGGCCAATGGACACCGAAATCCTATGATCCCCCATTAAGAAAGCATAAGATCTCGAATGCGTCGCCTACCCTAAGAACCATAAGACCTGAGGCCTAAGATAGAATGCCTCTGTGCCAAAAATTTCACCGGCTGCCTTAACCCCCTACCGGAACACAACAGTGCGAGCACTGCTATTTGGCAGGTTAGCGGGGAAAGACAGTGATACTCAGCTACCTCGGACGGACCCAGCACCAGGTCCTACCACTAACAAAAACCCATGTGCAGGTATACTTTAATAAGAAAATAAATTATTATTATTTTATTAAATTGTATCTAATATTACGAATGAATTCGTTTTACTGAGAAAATATTCCTCTATACTTTGGTTTCGGATTCGTTGCGCAGTCAAAGTTATGGAGTCAAATAAAGTTCTGCAGACGGCGTCGCGCCTAATGATGTATGTCACCAACTTGCTTCTACACTCGACTTTGCTAACGGGTAACAAGCCGAGAATCAGCGACTTTGGATACTGATAAATACCCTCGTAGCAACTAAACATATTTTCTTTAATGACTTCACAATTTAGTCTTGCATGAGAAAGTTCAGCGGTAAATATAAATTGCACTAAGTATACCTAAGTGATTCTATAGGTGACGACAGAAGTGACCGCTAGGTGAATCAGTATATCCCCTCGACGCATAAAGTGAGATAGCTGACTCTGCCCAGTCTAATCGTGAACATGTATGAATGAGACGTACAGGGGTAAAGTGCTCCTCTTCGATTTGTATTGTACCTATTAAGTAGTAATTTGCTCCGCCGCAAGAGTTAGGAGAATGCCTATCCTTAGTAGGGATATAGGATTTCCTATATCCCTAGGTATATTGGCTCCAATGAGGCTCCAGAGCTGTAATTCAAGACTAGAACCTCCGCTGGTCCGGCTACTGAATTGTCACCACAACCACAACAACCTTACGTCCTACTGCTGGGGCACAGGCCTCCTCTCATCACGAGAGGGTTTGGGATATAGTCTCCACGCGGGCCCAGTGGAATTTCACACACATCCTGAATTAGGTAACTTTGCAGATGCGTACAGGTTTCCTCACGATGTATTCCTTCACCGAAAACCTCAGAGGTAAATTCAAATAAAATTTCACACAGTAAGTAATTTCAGAGGCGCGAGCCGGAATCGAATCGACCCTCTGGAGGTCGAACCACTAGGCCACCACGGCTTCTTAGAATTGTCAATTCCATTAAAATAAACATCTTTAATGTCCTCCAAAGCGGTCCGCAGGTTTCTCGGACCCCCTTACGGGGCTGGTTAACGCTCATTATTCAAAGCCTCGAATTTTCAGCGATCATTCCAATTACTCGAGGCGGCGGGAGGTTTTTGTCGAATATAATTAAAATTTCCGCTGACACCTCGGGAGATAAAGTTATTATGACGAATTTGAGGCGCTGCTCGATTCGATAGAGATTTTTTTGCTGATATTTTGGAATGGGAATGAATGTTTTTCTGTGATGCGAATTGTCAAACACAAGACAATTCGTTTTTTATGTACATGATATTTTTTTTTGCAGAATTTTAAACACAAAATACCTAACTAAAAGACACCTTTTGGTTTTAATATGTCCAGTTACATTTTAATTTTCGTTTAAGCAAATAAATCTACAGAAACTACAAAATAATGAATCCATTATTTTAACAAGTGTCTGAATGTTTGTTTATTTGTTCGTACTTCACGTCAAAACGGTTGGACTGATTTTGAAAAAGTGGGACTTCGTCTATCTAGTATGGTCGACGTCAAAATAGATGTATAGGTACACTTTTGCAGCCTATGAAATATGAAAGTCCAAAAGTCTGAACATCTCTTTGACGTGCACTGTACCTCGTACAGTCACCAACTTCTCTGTGCTTAGGTACCTTACTTACTGCAGTTTTGGAGTTCTTAAACCGACGTCGCGCCGGGGCGGTCGGCTGTGTGAGGACACGGCCTATAAAAGCACGATTTCGTACACAATTCGAATGAGGACGTCTGGGTGTGCATGCGAGGACGGCTGTACACTTGTAAATGTGTGTGCACCACTACGGTGGCCAATGATCTACTCACCATCTCCGGGTGAAACAAATGACGTAAGGAGAATTGGGCGCGAGTTGCGCGCCGGTTAGATTCAGGCGGGTGATTCCGTGGCTATATTCTGTACGTGATACTATTAAATATTATGTGGCCAAAGTCTGATAAATACCGAAATTCGCATCCAAGGAACCTTCAAATTATCTTTATGGGTACTAATGGTAGGTTTAAGAATTAAAAACAATCTGAAGAACTGAGTGCTTGCATAACATGTGTCCATTTTAAATTAATAATGCTCAGTAATGTTCTTTGTTCTAGCAGGCATCGTCTCCCGTGTTCCACCACGTCGTGAAGTTCTGGACCTGAGCGTGCGCAAGCGCCGGGTCGTTCAGCGACCGGCATAGTTCGCACACGTCCAAGCCTTTCTTGTTCTCCTTGTAGTAATAATGCTCGTGCCAGCTGAAATCATCGTCATGTTAGCCCGTGTTGTCCGTGTGGGAACGGAAATCCGTACTAATATGCATTATAAACGAGAAAGTTTTTTAGTTAAAAAAAAATACACATTTATTACAATAAATACTATTTACTCGCCAAACTGTTACGTTTGATGGCGAGACGGGCTCTATTTTATCAATAAATACTTAATTTATTTATTAAACAAATATAAATTATTTTTTTTTATCTAAAAGGACTTTTTAAAATATGTATTTACCGCTCGATAACCGGTTTTATGCTAGTTCTATCACATTTTTAATTTGTAATCAAGAAGGAAATCCTTTAGTTTCGATTTTAATATTTTTTTTCTTAATTTAGGTGTCTGTCTTAATATACCTAATATATATGTCTTAATATAATAAAATAAGTTTTTATTTACCGTAACTGTTAACATTACCTCTTCACGCTTCAACCGCTGGACCGATTTAGTTAAAATTTGATATGGAGATAGCTGGATTCACAAGGAATAACATAGGTGACTTTCATGCTGAAAAACGCATAGTTATCGCGGGAATGTGGTTACCGAATTCCAGGCGGGCGACGTCGCGGGCAGAAGCTAATACATGTACTTAATACTTTTTCCCGTGATGTGGCTTGAATTATTTAGAAAAAGGGAGCACTTCGTATTTTATCGTACTTACCTACGTGATCTGCAACAAACACATCTTAATATTAAAGCATGCAGAAAATAAATTGGTGTGGTATGTTACCTACCTGAAATAATTTCCATAGACTTTTTTATCTCCCATTGTTTCAATCATAAGTAATGCTAATGAATGGGAATCCATGGTCGTTGCGTCAATGTATGAACCTGGGGGTAAAAAGCTGAAAGATAGATAAAACAAATTGGTTGTCTGTAAAGTCGGTTTACGGTATAACGTCATATAATGCTACAACGCTACAACGCTACTAATTGCGTCATGTTTTTTCGTGGGCATAGCCGGCAAAACGTTATCACGTCAAAATAATCGACTTAATAATGTAACTACACTCAACAGCAATGACAACGGATCACATTGCATAGGATTTTTCATACAAAGTGACCCGTTTTCATTGCTGAGTATGTATAAATTAATTCAATCAAATAGTACTTCAGTATTGTTAGGAATTTCTCATTAATTTTGGAGTTATAAAGAATGGGTGCGATTCATTACTTACCTTGAATAATTTGCTCCACCATAAACTATAGGTACGGTGTAGTGGTTCAAGGCATGCAGAACTTTCTCCGAAACGTAATCTTCGCATTTACTACTCTCGAAGGCCAGGTAAAAGTAATATTCAGTTTCCAACATTTTAAGGCATGACTCGACACTGTTCTTAACTGGACAGACACGCTTCCCACACCATCCGTAGATGTCTACGGTAAAGTTGTACAGCCTTAAAGCCCTGGCCAGGCCATCTGCAACCTTTTCTCTACCGCTTCTCGTCTTGCAGGTAGACACGAACCAAGCCACCATTTTATTTTTATACATCAACCTGTCAACAATTCTTTCGGAAACCGTGTGGCTTGTAATCCATTGCATGTCCTTCTTAGGTCCAGCTAAGGTGCAGTTTTTGTGGTATATGCTGAAAAAAGGCTGGGCTATTGTCGAGTCTAGCTTGTACGTCCAAGTCCAATTGTAGAAGGAGTCAAATGCTGGGTGACAGACGCGATGCTCGCTGGAGGGTTCGGTAGCTGTGAAAATGTACTTCTGATGGAGAGCTCTGGTAACAGGATGGTATTTCCACTCACTCTCAGTATCGAAGAGGATTGCGTCGAAGTGCTGTACCTGTACACGCAACAGTAAACTCTTATCATCCGTCATAAAGCAGTTTATGTAAGTGCAGTTACTATCGATAAATGCTTGCTGTCCCCTCACAGTTGGCAGGTTGAAATGCGAGAAAGCCGTAGTCCACTTCAGTACATATTTCAAGTCGGTATGCAATCTCAAAGGTCTCGTGAAACTCGTATCAACAAACGTGTAAGCGGATTTTGGTTTCCTAATTTCTCGCATTATCCTTTTTAAGCTGTTGGATTGTTTGGCTATGTACGATATTTGGATGTCTTGTTCGTTTCTCTGTAGCGTTCGGAGGTAGTGGAATAATAGTGTACTGTAGGCAGCCATGATTACGGTTCTTAGTAGTTGAGACATGTTTGATTGGTGGCACAGACTGGGAGCGTGTGGAGTTCGGAATGGCAGTTGTTTACGAATTACCTACTGGGACGTGACTGTGACGCGCAACGGAGGCTGAAATGTTATGACGTTAGCAGATGTGATTACGCGGAATAAAGATGGTTTCAAGTTCCATCTGAATGCAAACAAGAGCGATATCGGATATGGTATGCTGTAAACTATTTTTCAATCGAAATCGGGACGTTCTTTTTACAATTTTCAAGATTTTTAGTATCGAGTTGTCTATAATTGATTCGTTTTTATTGCAACTTACGTAATTTAAACGAAAACTGTTTTGATTTTATGTGTTGATTTATAAAATTGTTATTTTACCCCGATTTCTTCACCGTAATATCGATTGCTGGATATTGTAGAAAGTACCATTTAGTTAGTTAATTTTATTTAGTAATAATACATTTATATATACTTACTTATCTATTATACTAAAAAAACATAAGGGTTCCTCGTGGACTTCGGAACCCTAAAAATGCCCTGGTATGTGTAAAATACGAATTCAGTATACTTTTACTTTTTACTCCCAAAAACATTTTAGAGGGAGCTAAAATATATTTTCAACTAATTTAACCACAGAATAAGTAATAGTACTTTTAACGAAGCTGCAGCCGGAATAATATCGCGGTAAAGCACGTATGCAAATCGAGCAAAAACTACACAGAGGGAAATATGTCTGCAATTATACTAAACAGAGAATTAAATATGAAAATCTCTTTGTACGGTCGAGCGAGCGGTGCGTTCGGCTCAGCGGTCGGTATGCAAATGACAGCAAATAGACGAGTGGCGCCCCCACTTGCGATTGCGTCGGCGAATAGCATTAAATTTGGAAGTTGGTACAAGATGCAATGTAACCTTAATTGCTTTGCGGTTAGCGTTTGTTTCACTTTGTGTAGAGTTCTAAAAATAAGGGTACGAGCAAAAAGGAATGTTTGTGTAAAAGAGATTTTCACCGTATCATCATCATTTCAGCCGAAAGACGTCCACTGCTGGACATAGGCCTCCCCCAAGGCTCACCACTCAGACCAGTCCTGTGCTACTTGCTTCCACCGGTTTCCCGCGACCTTCACGAGGTCGTCGCTCCACAGCCAGCAGCACAGTCGCAGGACTGATGGCCGATGGGGCCGGAAAGTACTCGAGTGGCGCCCGCGAACCTGGAGACGAGCTATCGGTAGGTTAACCGTATACCCGTACTAAATTCAAATATTAGTTTTTGCAAATGCTTCTTTAAGTACTTAATTAACGTATTGACTAATCATAATCAGACAGAACCTATCTATTGAAGTTAAAGTTGTGGTAGGTACTTGTACGGTCAGCATCTTTAGACAGCCCGTGGCATGTCGACAGCTGTTGACGACGTCGAATCGAGTGGCCTGCTCTGCATACCGTACCGGTTTTACATTACAGTACCACAGATATGTCCAGTTGTGAATATAGTAGCATTTTGAATAGCTAAAAATCGTTCTTTTTACAAATGTTGTACTTAATAAGTTAAATTTTACTATTTTTAATTTACAATTTCCAACTTTCCACTATACATTATATATTACTCGTGAAAGTCGCGGGAAACCGGTGGAAGCAGGTGGCACAGGACCGGTCGGAGTGGCGAGCCTTGGGAGAGGCCTATGTCCAGCAGTGGACGTCTTTCGGCTGAAATGATGATGATGATGATTATATATAATTAGCTTCTAGTGGTTCATAGCCTTTAACGCATTCACTGCCACCGACGCATATATGCGTTTTGCTGACTTTCCCGCAGTTCCTTTAACGCACATATGCGTTGCAATGTTCCCTTAAGGCATTCACTGCCACCGACGCAATATACCTATGCGTTTTGCTGACTTTCCCGCAGTGCCTCGAACGCACATGTGTGTTGCAATGTTCCCTTAATGACAGATGTGGCACCTGGCGAAAGTTCGTAAAAAGAAGTGGCAGTGGATGCGTTAAATGGGATCGATTAGTTAAGTAATATAGCGCGACACAACTTAGAAGACTCGCGGCAAGGCAATTAAGCCGTTGGCGCAGAGTCTATTATTGTTTAATCTACGCGCCTGCCTTCTAAGTTGTGTAAACCTGTACTTATCTGCAGAAATAAAGAGTAAGCCCGGGTTACACATAACGCGTGCGTAGCATCATGCATTGCACGCACAATCATATGTTTTGAAGCATTCGTTTTCATATTGCAAGACACACTGAGTCGCTGCTGTGCACAATAATTATACAAAGCAAGCACACGTCGCTCGTTCCTGCAGACGCATTCTGTGTGAGGCCTTTAAAACCGCTCGAATACAGCGACTCTTCTATTACTCAGATATCTACAGGACCATAAGTTCACAAATTGAAGGCAAAAAAAAACGCTGAAAGAGAAAATCAACTGGAAATCGGCGAAAGGCGTAATCCTCCTGGCGCTAAACGAGTTACAGCTGCTGACGCGAAGCGATAATTTTATATTCACCGCTCGGTTTATTTTATTTTTCACCTCAGCAGCTCGAACAAGTAGACTTTGCTGTCAGAAATCAGTGAGCAAAATCGTGTTTGTTTCACTCAGTGAGACAAAGTATTTTTTTAATTTGTTTTTTTTTTTATCCATTTATCCCATCAGACAATCCCAACAGGCAAAAGCAAAGGCCTAAGCCATGCAGCCACAGTTAAATCGTTCCCGCGCTTTTTCTTTTTTTTTTAAATTCGATAACTGCGAATGGTCATTTCATACTGCGGCATCTAACTAGTAAATATACTTCTTATACCAATAATTCAAACTATCTCGATTTTATCAGCTCTCTCTTTTAATTTCTTTGAGAAAAGAGGTAGAATTATATTAGGCCAGTCTTAGTGCGAATCTATTTTCGTAGAAAAAGAAACAGAACAAGAAACGGTCGGATACGCGCAACGCATCAGTACCAACCTGTATTTTTAGAAATTAAAATTATACGTTGATTTACTTTCTGAAAATCTTAATTTATTTTAAATTACTTATATTTCATATAATTATGTTATTTATAATCATTTTAAACTAAAGTTTTAATTTAAAGGAAATTTAAAGTTTTCAAATATTACCGAATAAATTCGAAATTTATCATTGTACTAGTTTCCGAACACACGTCTAGAAAATTGCCGCCATTCTTTATTCATATCTTTCTTCTTCATTTTCGACAAATTAATTTTAATTAATTCTTTTAAAACATAAAATTCAATTAATCTTTTGAGTGAAAGCAGTGAAAAAGTGTTATTCCATATTTTTCGTGTTGTAAGTATTCTTTGCAAGTACCTTTTATGTGTTCTCGCTACTGAGGTGAAAAATTGTATGTGCTACTCGAGAGCAATTTCTTTTACTTCTCGTGCCCTTGAGTCCTTCGCTAGCTCAAGATTCTAAACTAGAATCACTCGCTAAACGCTCGTGATTCAACTATAGAATCTTTCGCTAGCTCAGGACTCAAACATGGCACTCGAAGCAAAAAACAATTTTGCTCTCTTGTTGCACAAATAACTATTCCTTAACTGTTTTATGGTGTATGCGATTTGTATTTTTGATTGACCTCTTCGATTTCTATGTAACATGAAAAAAATACTAGAATACTTTTTGTAGGTACCTTTCATTTCAGCCGATAGCCGTCCACTGCTGGACATAGGCCTCCCCCAAGGCGCGCCACTCAGACCGGTCCTGTGCCACTCGCATCCACCTCGTTCCCGCAACCTTTACAAGGTCGTCACTCCATCTTGTTAGAGGCCTACCGACAGCTCGTACGTAATATTCTGAATACAATATGAAGCGATGCTTCGGACTATTATCACACGGCCGACACGGCCTATAAAAGCACGATTTCGAACATAATTCGAATGAAGTGTCCATGTTTGCGTGCGAGGACGTCTGTATGCGTGCGAGGACGTATGGACACTTGTAAATGCGTGTGTTGTGTACCACTACGCGGGCCAATGATTCAATCACCATCTCCGGATGAAACAAATGACGGTAAGGGGAGTAGCGCGCGCGCGGACTAGATTCAGGCGGTGCTTCCGTGGCCATCTGTACGTAGTAATTTATTAAATATTCTGTTCTATTATTGAAAATATTTGTGAAGAATTTAGGTAGGTACTTAACGCGCAATACATTTCCGGTTTTCAATGAGATATTGTATCTCCATTTCATTTCACATTAAAACCGAAATAGTGAGCCGATTTATCTTTTGTCTTGCTCCCACGCCATAGACCGTTCCATCCTATTAGCGATAATTAAATCGGATTTCTGTGGTTTTATTAATTTTCGCGTTAACTTTGCAACTTCGTAATTCCAATTGGAAACAGTCGTAATTCCGGAATGGCCATTGATACGACGCAGGGCAATTAGTTGTTTGAATGATTGGTTAATGATATTGGGAAGCCGTGGTGGCCTAGTGGTTCGACCTACCGCCTCTCATGCAGAGGGTCGGGGGTTCGATTCCGGCTCGCACCTCTAAGTTTACTTATGTGCGAAATTCAATTTGAATTTATCACTGAGCTTTTCAGTGAAGGAAAACATCGTGAGGAAACCTGCACGCATCTGCGAAGCAATTCAAAGATGTGTGTGAAGTCCCCAATAGCCCAAACCCTCTCGTGATGAGGAGCCCAGTAGTGGGACGCAAATAGGCTGTATTAGTAGTAGTAGTAGTAATATCTACAAATTGGGAAAATCTTTAAAAAGGCGTGAATATGATGAGGTTTGTATGAAAGGTTTTAATTAGCTTTAAATTGAATGTAGTGGATAAGTAAAGTGCAATTTGACAGTAATAGGCCATTTATGTTACAACACTCACATACCCACCAAGGCTAGCTGTGAAAATGTAGCTATTTATTTAATGTATTGCCCTTTGTCTATAATTTTACAGATCTAATTTCACTTAACCTACCAGAGCAAGCAAGTTACATTAAAATCCAATATAATTAAAAAAAGCTCCTCGTAATGTAGGTAAACATCACAAAATCCTCGTTTTATCACTTCTCAGACTACCGAAAAAAGGAAAAAGACCGAGTTCAAAACTCTGAAGCGAACCTGGATATTAGCAAAAAGTCATTAAAAAGTGAACGCTGTTCATCACCTCAAAGTCGGTATTACAGACCTTAAGTTATAAAAGTTCATTCATTTAACGGTTGCGCGCGTTCGCGGCGGGCAACACTGAATTTCAAATTTCGCCCATCTTTAGAGACGCTCGTTGTATAATCTGTGGACATGCTTTCTGATTTTAAGGCGGAGAAAAAATACTGGCCGCTTCGAAAGGAGTTTCTTGTCCGTAGTTTCTTATCCTGGCGTGGTTTTAGCTTTAGATTTTATCAGAACAATTTGAAAAAGTTAACGCATTCACTGCCACTTCTTTTTACGAACTTTCGCCAGGTGCCACATCTGTCATTAAGGGAACATTGCAACGCACTGCGTTCAAGGCACTGCGGGAAAGTCAGCAAAACGCATATATGCGTCGGTGGCAGTGAATGCGTTAAAAACTAAAAATCAAATCAAATTAAATATTCATGCTAAATATTATTCTCATCTTTCATTTGACACCCCTAATCATCTGCCATGTATTTTTACGAAATCTGCCATGTTGTACGAAAATGATGGACCTATTTCATTAAAATCGGTAAGTTTAAGCAGAGGGGTTGATTAATTCATACTAAGTAATAATAACTGCGTAAGAAACTAGTCTCTCTTCCTGTCTGTTACCTTTTCACTGTGCCTTCACGCTTAAACCGCCTGAATGATTTAGATGAATTTTAATATAAGTAAGTACAGTCAGCAGCAGAAGTAGGTAAGCTGTCCAGGTGTTCAAAATGACCTACACACGACCTTATTCTTAAGACGTTAAGGGCGTGTGTAGGTCATTTTGTAAGTCCCGGGGAAGGACTAGAAACTTTTTATCCCGGAAACAAGACTAGATACTTATTATCCCGGAACGTGGGAACGCTAATCGAATTCCAAGTGGACGAATTTGCGCGCAGAAGCTAGTTTAAATATAAATTAATTGACTAATTTATTCGACACTGCTCACTTATCTGTATGAAAACAAATCATTCCAGAGCGCGAATTTAATTTCATCTCGCAATATTAATTTCGCGTATTATGACGGCAGTCAGTATAATTAAAGCCGGCCTACAATTCCCACTAACTTCAAAAGCTTTGCAGATTTCATTAAAAACACGCACAGCTAAGCTTTTGGATATTTTGCTCTTCGCACAATTATTGCCAGCTTTGAAAATCTTTTTACAAAACCTCGCCTTAAATAACAAAAAAGAGTTTATTAAACTTACAGAAAAAAGGTAGATTTGTGGTGGAGGCACATTCTTAAAAACGAGACTTATTTTGAGCCGGGTTTGAACCTCCGATCCTCAGCAGTATGTGACGATATCACATACATTTATTTGCTTTCTGAAGAGATATCAAAATGTACCTTCTAAGCGCCATCTATACTATCACTTTAAATCTATTACGGATAAAAGTTGGCTACGTATGTTTTTGATTTAAACGCCATCTATGACAAATTCCCGGCGTTACCTTCACGTATTTCAGTTCGGTCACGAATGAATATCAATCTTATATTAAAACCATTGTATTTAGATTTCGGTATCTCACTAATTAATATGTAATAGTGGAAAATTAATAGTACATTTAGTGAAATAAAACAAGTTTATAAGTAAATTCTGCATGAATACTAAAATGTTGGCTAAATGAATGATGAATGATATAGGCAAAAGAACTCGCGTTCGATTGCGGAATTGAACTCATTTTGCAACTTTTTATTATATTTGTCATGTTATTGTTCAAATTATGTGACGGTTTTAATTGGATTTAATGTAATTTTAATTTTAATAGATAATACACGATTATAATTCAGGAGAAAGATTATATCAATGTTTGTTCCTTTATTAATGGGAATATATTTGAGGGACAATTTTGACGATTTGATTGGTAGTATTGGGACTAATTGTTTGGGTACTTCTGAATGGTAGGGTTGTAAAGTATCCGATTAATGTGATTGTCTTACGCTGATCGATTATTATCATTTTAACAGAAATGACATCCACTGCTAAATAAAGACTTCTGATGGTTATGGAATTAATAATATACAAATATCATATAATGTAAATAATAATAGGCAAATAAATATAAGTTTTATTTCGAATTTTGCAATATTAGATCGATCATCGAATGACTTTTGACATAGTCGAATTCATTGCATGTTAACAATAATAGATTATCATTCAAAGTTTCGCACCACTATTTAAACGAAAAGGTATAAAAGCGGAACAAACAATGAGGAAGCTCTCTTTTGTTTCCTGGGAAGCGGCTAACACACGTGAGACCCATCTGGCGGTATTTGTGAGTCTTGAAGCAATCCTGTTATTCCACTCTTGTAAATATTTTATCTGTCGATTTACTAATAATTTTAACCTTTGTGAGGAACTCATGTGTAAATGCCATGTTTTAAATTATCCTGGTTATTTCTTTTAATGGTATTAAGACGCTAATTATTTACAGGATTCACATTGAAATTATTAGCTTACTATTTATATTTAGGTATCCAGAATAATGGTGGTTTAGGTTGAATTGAGATTATGATATTTTAATTTGTGTGTATGATTTAACCCGTTGGCAAAATTGAGATTACAGCGGCCATCTTGTTTCAAATGAAAATGTTTGGTCGATGTTAGTTGATGTGTCCTCGTTTCAGGTGTGCGCAGATATTAACTAATAGGGAGGAGTAAGCGTTTGTTTTAGAGTGTACAGTTCTTTGTTCGAATGAATTCAAAAGTCGCGGTAGTATTGCGCGTGGGCAGCAAGGTTCATGATTGGACAACGTGGCAGCAAATCGACGCAATTCTCGGGTCCACCAACATCTGGGAAAGTACTAGTGTTGTCGAAGTGGGTTTGAAAAGAATTTTGAGGATAGTTGTTTTGGTACTCAAGTGGTTTAGAATTGCGTTAGTAGAGTTCGGCGTAGAAGCGTTGATAAAAATGTGGTTATTTTATATTAATTGGTGGTTAAATTGATGTTGTGCTATCTTTGTAAAAAGGGGAAGTGTATCAAAGAAATTAAGAGCCTCTTTTCACAGATGGAGTTGCTAAAAGTGTGTGTAACCAGTAAAGTTAGAGGCAGGGTTCTCATGGTGATTATCATCGGAGCATCTGAGCGGACACCAGCAACTTCTGGCCAGTTGGGGCGTGGCAACCTGGTAGCAGATTCAGAGGACAACGTCGGGATGTGGTCAGCAGTTCAGCACCGGTGACTTCACGAATTAAATCTGGTGGGTCGTATTCATTAATTTACGGGTTCTAAATTTAAATTCTATCAATACAAACCTCCCACTTCTAATTTATTTTATCTAGAAAACTCACATCACGTGTCAATTAAATTTCATTGTGTAGAGGGGTCTGTGCCCAATAGTGGGAAGTTGTAGTTTAGTTTTGCTATAAGCGTGTGTTAAAATCATGAATTAAGAAATGAAATCTGGTATTTAGAATTACGTTTATTCTGTGTAAATTCTTTTAGCTATTTTCTTCCGGAGGATAGAGCTTAGTTGAGCAGCCAATTTATGTAAGTACATATTCATATTGTGTCAACGGGAGTCCCAATCATCATCATTTCCATCAAAAGGGTTCATATAATATGATTCTTGATTTATCAATTGCTTTAAATTATTTTTATGGTTAGTATTTATTTCATTTTGTAACAGTTAAATGGTTAGATAGATATGTGTTTCTAATTATTGTGGTGGTTAAATTAGAGATTAAATTACGATATAAACTGGGCATTAGTTAGTACATGAGTATATATTTATAAAAATATAATTATACAGTTATTTAATATATTCTACTAGGTTTCGTGTATTTTGTTATAAAAATAGTTCGACCCTCTGGGATTCGATGATTTTGAATAGATAATGTTGGTAGATTCAAAACATTTACAGCGACACCGGCTCGGCGGTCATTACGTCGCAGCTGTGAGCAGCCTACCTGGCAGAGCAACGGAACTTCGGCCGAGTTGCAAACATTGCGAGAGTCGTGGCAGCAAACCTGTGAGTCGTTCCTATTTATAGCTTATGCTTGACAATCAAGGTTATAGATATAGAACCTAAATCTAGTGTCATTAAAGTTCGAGCGTTCATGGCGCTAGAAGATAGAGTTGTGAACAGTTATTTTGGTTTATTGAAAATATTGTATTGATAACCTTGATTGTACTTGTAATGCTTTCTATGTGTGTTTATTCTGTTAGAGATGTGATTAGGGATAAGTGTTCCATAACAGATGATAGGGAGTGAAATTGAATAATATTCATGAATAAATATTTTATTTAAAATAAATATAGACGCCTTAAAAAAATATATGCCACAATGTTGACCTCCCGCGAGAGTGACATAACTAATTCAGTAGGCCGCTTAGTATGATTTGACATATCAATAGATACGGTTTAAATTTCTAATCATCATCATCATCTTTTCTGCCGATGGACGTCCGCTTCTGGACGTGGGCCTTCCCCAGTACGCGCCGCTCGGATCGGTCTTGTGCCGCTCGCATCCATCGCGTTCCCGCGACCTTCACAGGGTCGTCACTCCATTTCAATTTCTAATACATAATTATATTGTTACATTCCTAAGATTAGATGTTTGGGATTTTATTTATTTACTACATCAGTTTTAATAATATGGTTATTTTATAACACAGAATTGATTTTTTTATAACTATCATTACACCTACCATTGATTTAATTATTACCTGTCGTGTCATGTTTGGTTTATTTATTATATCTGGTTGGATGCTCTCATCATAATTAACTGCTACATTCTATGTGCCCTCCATCGTATAAATCTATTATGATTTATACGATATATCTTTAAAGTTAAATTTATCTTGCTTTGACGTATTTTAAATTCAACTAAGTATCTCTACATGATTTAAATTAACATTTAGGGAAAGGTTGTAATTGGCCATTTGTCTCATTATCTTCATTCAATTTCGTGGTAGACTTTCTGGAATTAGATGTTTCCAATACATAAGTATACTCTCCATTGATTGAATTTAATTCTAAAGGGGAAATTAATTTAGACTTGACAATCCATTTCATTATTCAATCACTTCTGTCATGTTTAATTCTTGCCATATGATAGTAACTTTTATAACAGAGGCAAATTGGACATGCTTTAATTTTCAATCCTTTTGTGTAAGTGAGATGGAGGGAAGTTAATGTCTTATAAGATTATCTTTCTTATAAGAATACTGCATTCTTGATGAGCTGGCGTGGAATTCCAGTTGTATAATGTTGAGAGTGTGTTTGTATGGTGTGATGTGAGGTAAAGGCTTCTATGTT
The DNA here is from genome assembly GCA_963971205.1 of Aethes cnicana. Classification (NCBI taxonomy): domain Eukaryota; kingdom Metazoa; phylum Arthropoda; class Insecta; order Lepidoptera; family Tortricidae; genus Aethes; species Aethes cnicana. The sequence goes on along the minus strand of OZ020289.1, from coordinate 1,497,375 downwards.
AGCTATCATGGATGCAGGGATGGGTTTATTGCTACCTATACCTGAGGCATTACACCAACAAAGGAATCTCTCTTGGATAGGTGATAGGTTAAGTCTATAGACATATTCAGCATTTAAGGCTGGCCAAAGGGGATTCCGTACCGGACAAGAAGCTAAGAGCTCCACCAAATATCGACACTACACATTCTCCATAGAGTTTATGTTCATTGTTTGGCGCGGATTTGAGTTGGGTAACTTAGCTTTGGGTGGTTTATCCTTTAGCAATATGGGGTGATCTTATCCACTTGGGGGATACATGTTTTCATGTTATCATTGATAGCATGCGATCTATGTATAGTTACTAGGACTGGTCTTGTCTCACAAACAAGGTTCCTTCTATGTGTATTGGATTTCTTCGCGAAGAGGGGCGATTATTCATTGTTGATTTACTAACGGCTTAAAGAAGTGTCCAGATACTGTTCATGGGCTATATGGTATAAAAACACACTACACCATCTACACGACGGTGTAGGTTGCAATAAACTTATTAGGGAGGGTAGGAAGGCTAATTATTCCTTTCCGTTGCACTATTTGGCACGCTGTAATTCATTTTAATATTTGAAGTCCAATTTGAATCTGGTGGGGCTATTTCCGATTAGTACAGTTATTTTTATGTTAATTTGATGAGACATGGGACCAATGGTTAATTATTGGAAGTAGAGTAGAGTATGGGGAGTCGGAGGCTAGAGGATGACACGAATACATCTAATGATAATTACTCAAGATGTATAATAAGTTATTATAGTGAGACATTATATATTTGAACGTTTATTATTTTGGTAATTTGCGTTAGATGTATTCGGAGGGGTGTGAGGTGGTCATTTGGGGGTAGGGGGATAATCTCTTATATTACATTTGTGATTGAGTAGAAAAGTCACGTCATTTTAATTTTCTAGGTACACGTTCGAGTATGCAACTAGAATGTCTAATTAAAACGTAAACACATATTTAAAAGTTCATATGTATTATTAGTATAATAAAATATTATTACATTTAATCTACCTTATCATTTATCTCTTCTCGACCTTGATTAGAACTTCGCTTACCTTATTAAAGAATCTAAATGGTTACTATGAATATAACGTAGAGTCCTAACATTAATAGACGATCACAGCTTGGCCAATTATTAGGATAAATAAAATCAGCGAAAATTCTATAGCTTTATTTCGAAGTAGTAATGTTGTAAAACATTTTAAATTCAGTTTCAAGTTAAATTTAATTTAATATTAATAAAAATCATTTTTATTGAGGGGGGGTGCTACAATTTAATAGCCGTGACCAGGATTGATTTTGGCTTTTTAAGGGGTCTCATATATGTTTTACACTGCTGAAATAATAATAATAAAAATACAGTTTATTTAGTTGACCTCTCAAGGTCACAATTTGATGTTCGTGAAATGTGGGTAAGGTTTTTCAAAAGCGAAATTTCGATTAAGGGCGATGAGAGAGATTATTAATTACTGGCTCATGTAAAAGATTAAATAATCATCTACAATATTTTAGTAAAATTAATGAGAGTAAACACTAAAATCACGTTTCTTTTATTATCTATTCATACATATACATATATCTATATATACATACTTTAAAACAAGGAACTCTTAAATAACTGAACGGATTTTCATGCGGGTTTCGCTAATAGATGGAATAATCTTTAACGAGGGGTTTAGTGTAAAATTTGTACGAGTACTACCCATGTGAATTAGGGGCGGGTCGCTTTTATTAGCTATTTGGTTTGGAAGGTAAATTATTTTCTTTAGTTCTAGAATAGTTCTAGTGTCCTCTTCGGTTTGGCATGGTTGATCGTTAGAGTTTATTTTCTTTTAGTATTGACAGGGCCTACAGGTTGAGTTAGATTTGGTTCAAGAGTATTATCACGACCGATTTATTCGTTGGGTAGTATTATCTAGCATGGTATAGGGGTCGTTAGTCGTTTTAGGTATATTTTGTCGTAAAAAGAGTAGGCAAGTTTAAGTAAACTAACTTCATAATTGGTTTTACACATGAGTGACTCGATAAGGATATAAATAAATAAATATAAAGATATGCTAAACTAGAATAATTTTATTACGATAAAATAAGTTTAGAAACCAAAATAATGCCGAAAGGAAATGAAAAGAGGTCATTCCTGGGGATAGGGAAAAATACTTATATTATTCAGTTCATTTTGGGTACGACAATTTAACTGTTAGTGATTCCGAGTTATTATGATTTGTGCAAAGGTAGGTTCAAATGAGTATGTGATCTCTGTAGTTGTAGAAATCGTATATCCGTGAACTACTATACAGATTTCAGGGGCGATTGTGACGATATCACATACATTTATTTGCTTTCTGAAGAGATATCAAAATGTACCTTCTAAGCGCCATCTATACTATCACTTTAAATCTATTACGGATAAAAGTTGGCTACGTATGTTTTTGATTTAAACGCCATCTATGACAAATTCCCGGCGTTACCTTCACGTATTTCAGTTCGGTCACGAATGAATATCAATCTTATATTAAAACCATTGTATTTAGATTTCGGTATCTCACTAATTAATATGTAATAGTGGAAAATTAATAGTACATTTAGTGAAATAAAACAAGTTTATAAGTAAATTCTGCATGAATACTAAAATGTTGGCTAAATGAATGATGAATGATATAGGCAAAAGAACTCGCGTTCGATTGCGGAATTGAACTCATTTTGCAACTTTTTATTATATTTGTCATGTTATTGTTCAAATTATGTGACGGTTTTAATTGGATTTAATGTAATTTTAATTTTAATAGATAATACACGATTATAATTCAGGAGAAAGATTATATCAATGTTTGTTCCTTTATTAATGGGAATATATTTGAGGGACAATTTTGACGATTTGATTGGTAGTATTGGGACTAATTGTTTGGGTACTTCTGAATGGTAGGGTTGTAAAGTATCCGATTAATGTGATTGTCTTACGCTGATCGATTATTATCATTTTAACAGAAATGACATCCACTGCTAAATAAAGACTTCTGATGGTTATGGAATTAATAATATACAAATATCATATAATGTAAATAATAATAGGCAAATAAATATAAGTTTTATTTCGAATTTTGCAATATTAGATCGATCATCGAATGACTTTTGACATAGTCGAATTCATTGCATGTTAACAATAATAGATTATCATTCAAAGTTTCGCACCACTATTTAAACGAAAAGGTATAAAAGCGGAACAAACAATGAGGAAGCTCTCTTTTGTTTCCTGGGAAGCGGCTAACACACGTGAGACCCATCTGGCGGTATTTGTGAGTCTTGAAGCAATCCTGTTATTCCACTCTTGTAAATATTTTATCTGTCGATTTACTAATAATTTTAACCTTTGTGAGGAACTCATGTGTAAATGCCATGTTTTAAATTATCCTGGTTATTTCTTTTAATGGTATTAAGACGCTAATTATTTACAGGATTCACATTGAAATTATTAGCTTACTATTTATATTTAGGTATCCAGAATAATGGTGGTTTAGGTTGAATTGAGATTATGATATTTTAATTTGTGTGTATGATTTAACCCGTTGGCAAAATTGAGATTACAGCGGCCATCTTGTTTCAAATGAAAATGTTTGGTCGATGTTAGTTGATGTGTCCTCGTTTCAGGTGTGCGCAGATATTAACTAATAGGGAGGAGTAAGCGTTTGTTTTAGAGTGTACAGTTCTTTGTTCGAATGAATTCAAAAGTCGCGGTAGTATTGCGCGTGGGCAGCAAGGTTCATGATTGGACAACGTGGCAGCAAATCGACGCAATTCTCGGGTCCACCAACATCTGGGAAAGTACTAGTGTTGTCGAAGTGGGTTTGAAAAGAATTTTGAGGATAGTTGTTTTGGTACTCAAGTGGTTTAGAATTGCGTTAGTAGAGTTCGGCGTAGAAGCGTTGATAAAAATGTGGTTATTTTATATTAATTGGTGGTTAAATTGATGTTGTGCTATCTTTGTAAAAAGGGGAAGTGTATCAAAGAAATTAAGAGCCTCTTTTCACAGATGGAGTTGCTAAAAGTGTGTGTAACCAGTAAAGTTAGAGGCAGGGTTCTCATGGTGATTATCATCGGAGCATCTGAGCGGACACCAGCAACTTCTGGCCAGTTGGGGCGTGGCAACCTGGTAGCAGATTCAGAGGACAACGTCGGGATGTGGTCAGCAGTTCAGCACCGGTGACTTCACGAATTAAATCTGGTGGGTCGTATTCATTAATTTACGGGTTCTAAATTTAAATTCTATCAATACAAACCTCCCACTTCTAATTTATTTTATCTAGAAAACTCACATCACGTGTCAATTAAATTTCATTGTGTAGAGGGGTCTGTGCCCAATAGTGGGAAGTTGTAGTTTAGTTTTGCTATAAGCGTGTGTTAAAATCATGAATTAAGAAATGAAATCTGGTATTTAGAATTACGTTTATTCTGTGTAAATTCTTTTAGCTATTTTCTTCCGGAGGATAGAGCTTAGTTGAGCAGCCAATTTATGTAAGTACATATTCATATTGTGTCAACGGGAGTCCCAATCATCATCATTTCCATCAAAAGGGTTCATATAATATGATTCTTGATTTATCAATTGCTTTAAATTATTTTTATGGTTAGTATTTATTTCATTTTGTAACAGTTAAATGGTTAGATAGATATGTGTTTCTAATTATTGTGGTGGTTAAATTAGAGATTAAATTACGATATAAACTGGGCATTAGTTAGTACATGAGTATATATTTATAAAAATATAATTATACAGTTATTTAATATATTCTACTAGGTTTCGTGTATTTTGTTATAAAAATAGTTCGACCCTCTGGGATTCGATGATTTTGAATAGATAATGTTGGTAGATTCAAAACATTTACAGCGACACCGGCTCGGCGGTCATTACGTCGCAGCTGTGAGCAGCCTACCTGGCAGAGCAACGGAACTTCGGCCGAGTTGCAAACATTGCGAGAGTCGTGGCAGCAAACCTGTGAGTCGTTCCTATTTATAGCTTATGCTTGACAATCAAGGTTATAGATATAGAACCTAAATCTAGTGTCATTAAAGTTCGAGCGTTCATGGCGCTAGAAGATAGAGTTGTGAACAGTTATTTTGGTTTATTGAAAATATTGTATTGATAACCTTGATTGTACTTGTAATGCTTTCTATGTGTGTTTATTCTGTTAGAGATGTGATTAGGGATAAGTGTTCCATAACAGATGATAGGGAGTGAAATTGAATAATATTCATGAATAAATATTTTATTTAAAATAAATATAGACGCCTTAAAAAAATATATGCCACAATGTTGACCTCCCGCGAGAGTGACATAACTAATTCAGTAGGCCGCTTAGTATGATTTGACATATCAATAGATACGGTTTAAATTTCTAATCATCATCATCATCTTTTCTGCCGATGGACGTCCGCTTCTGGACGTGGGCCTTCCCCAGTACGCGCCGCTCGGATCGGTCTTGTGCCGCTCGCATCCATCGCGTTCCCGCGACCTTCACAGGGTCGTCACTCCATTTCAATTTCTAATACATAATTATATTGTTACATTCCTAAGATTAGATGTTTGGGATTTTATTTATTTACTACATCAGTTTTAATAATATGGTTATTTTATAACACAGAATTGATTTTTTTATAACTATCATTACACCTACCATTGATTTAATTATTACCTGTCGTGTCATGTTTGGTTTATTTATTATATCTGGTTGGATGCTCTCATCATAATTAACTGCTACATTCTATGTGCCCTCCATCGTATAAATCTATTATGATTTATACGATATATCTTTAAAGTTAAATTTATCTTGCTTTGACGTATTTTAAATTCAACTAAGTATCTCTACATGATTTAAATTAACATTTAGGGAAAGGTTGTAATTGGCCATTTGTCTCATTATCTTCATTCAATTTCGTGGTAGACTTTCTGGAATTAGATGTTTCCAATACATAAGTATACTCTCCATTGATTGAATTTAATTCTAAAGGGGAAATTAATTTAGACTTGACAATCCATTTCATTATTCAATCACTTCTGTCATGTTTAATTCTTGCCATATGATAGTAACTTTTATAACAGAGGCAAATTGGACATGCTTTAATTTTCAATCCTTTTGTGTAAGTGAGATGGAGGGAAGTTAATGTCTTATAAGATTATCTTTCTTATAAGAATACTGCATTCTTGATGAGCTGGCGTGGAATTCCAGTTGTATAATGTTGAGAGTGTGTTTGTATGGTGTGATGTGAGGTAAAGGCTTCTATGTTAGCTATCATGGATGCAGGGATGGGTTTATTGCTACCTATACCTGAGGCATTACACCAACAAAGGAATCTCTCTTGGATAGGTGATAGGTTAAGTCTATAGACATATTCAGCATTTAAGGCTGGCCAAAGGGGATTCCGTACCGGACAAGAAGCTAAGAGCTCCACCAAATATCGACACTACACATTCTCCATAGAGTTTATGTTCATTGTTTGGCGCGGATTTGAGTTGGGTAACTTAGCTTTGGGTGGTTTATCCTTTAGCAATATGGGGTGATCTTATCCACTTGGGGGATACATGTTTTCATGTTATCATTGATAGCATGCGATCTATGTATAGTTACTAGGACTGGTCTTGTCTCACAAACAAGGTTCCTTCTATGTGTATTGGATTTCTTCGCGAAGAGGGGCGATTATTCATTGTTGATTTACTAACGGCTTAAAGAAGTGTCCAGATACTGTTCATGGGCTATATGGTATAAAAACACACTACACCATCTACACGACGGTGTAGGTTGCAATAAACTTATTAGGGAGGGTAGGAAGGCTAATTATTCCTTTCCGTTGCACTATTTGGCACGCTGTAATTCATTTTAATATTTGAAGTCCAATTTGAATCTGGTGGGGCTATTTCCGATTAGTACAGTTATTTTTATGTTAATTTGATGAGACATGGGACCAATGGTTAATTATTGGAAGTAGAGTAGAGTATGGGGAGTCGGAGGCTAGAGGATGACACGAATACATCTAATGATAATTACTCAAGATGTATAATAAGTTATTATAGTGAGACATTATATATTTGAACGTTTATTATTTTGGTAATTTGCGTTAGATGTATTCGGAGGGGTGTGAGGTGGTCATTTGGGGGTAGGGGGATAATCTCTTATATTACATTTGTGATTGAGTAGAAAAGTCACGTCATTTTAATTTTCTAGGTACACGTTCGAGTATGCAACTAGAATGTCTAATTAAAACGTAAACACATATTTAAAAGTTCATATGTATTATTAGTATAATAAAATATTATTACATTTAATCTACCTTATCATTTATCTCTTCTCGACCTTGATTAGAACTTCGCTTACCTTATTAAAGAATCTAAATGGTTACTATGAATATAACGTAGAGTCCTAACATTAATAGACGATCACAGCTTGGCCAATTATTAGGATAAATAAAATCAGCGAAAATTCTATAGCTTTATTTCGAAGTAGTAATGTTGTAAAACATTTTAAATTCAGTTTCAAGTTAAATTTAATTTAATATTAATAAAAATCATTTTTATTGAGGGGGGGTGTTACAAGTAGAGGCGCTCTAACCACTCTAGGATAGCAACGTTACCATGGCTTTATCACTACTCGTACTACATTATCCAATATGTATAAGAGCTTCTTAAACAAATTCAACTTCATCTAGATAGTTGGCGTTAATCCAAAAAAAGTAATTGGGGACAGGCGCGAAGTGCTCAACTTGCTCGATGCTCGAGTTCTCGAGTGCTCGAGTGCTCGAGCGGCGTTTGCGAGCGTAATTAGTGCAATCAGAGGGAATCACGTTTATAGTAAAGCGTGGTAAAGCGCTGTCGGCTCCCGTACTATGTTTGGTTTAGAGAATTTTGTAGTTAGGTAATAATTGAAAAAATAATATCTCCTTCAAACACCGAATCACTACGAAGTCGGTGTTAAGTTAAACCGAGCCAAAGCTGATGACAATCTTATAGTGAACTTGACACCGACTTTGCAGGCTGTCGAAGTTTGAAGTCGGTTTTTATTTTTTATTTAAAAAAAATCGGCTACAGTTTCTTGGCTTGGCTTGTGCAGGGATGGGGGAGGGAGCCTTGACTCTTAGCTACAATATTAAAGTAAGTCCCTAAATCGAAAAAACTCAATTGAGCGCCAAAGTGAACCTTTTCGAGCTAGGTGAAGTGAGGTTTTTTTTTCATTATTTCATCTGAAAGGTGAGTAAGTGCAAGTACACTTAGTAGCGGCTGTTCGTGGTGCTAAACACTTGAGCACTTGTAGCCAGCCCTTCATACAATGACTACCAGTGACGTTGCAAGCACTAACGCCAGTTTAAGGGGCCGATTGTACTTTTTATTTGTGCGTGAATACTTTATGACTTTTTGTCTTGATACCTATAAATCCAATGTTTACTGAACCACGCCTAAAGTAATTTTCAGATTTGAATTTTAGATGTTAAGTGATATCTAGTTAATTGTAGCAGTAAAAATATTTGACAGCTATTTTAAATGAAAACAAATGTTAAAGTATTAAATTTTTATTTAAAAATCTTACACTTAAATGCATGTACCTTATAAGACCTTGCATACTTTTATCTGTTTTGAATTCATCTCTATAGGTTACTAAAATGCAAAACAATGGAATAATATCAATAGGTGGCAATCTCCTAAAAGTGGTCATTACTTTTTCCCCTGCCTGAATTAACCAAAAAGTCTTAATATTCGCTGTGTGCAAAGACAGTGGTGTGGGAGACGAAAACGATCGCAGCGTGTGACAAAGCCCAAATATGAAAACTCTGACGGACAATAGTGAAGCGAACTGTCACTGTTGCCTATTTATTTGCATTGCATTAAGTACATTTGGAGCGAGTAGTGTCATCCGAGGCTTATTTTGTCTTTATCTCTCGTTATGAGGTTAGATAAAGAGACATGCAAGCCTTTTCGCCACAAATTTTCGTCACAGTTGGTAATTCACGTACTAGATGGTTCCCAGTCAGTCGACCAAAGAGTATAGTTGCATATTCCGCCGCCGACTTCGCATCCGCTTAGTTGGCGCTGTCATTGTGCACACTGCCAATAATACTATCCATTAAAAATATAAACATTAAACAAAATAATTGCCGCAGTCCCTAATTAAGAAAGCCAAGCTTCGCAGATTAAGAAAGCAATCATTTCTTGAATCTTCGTGACAAGAATCGTCGAATCCCATCGAAGAACGTTTTAGCCGACTCGACCCTTGCTTTTGGTAAAAGCAAATCTAGGACTCCCCTTTCTCGATTGTCTTCTTCTTTCACATGAACGGTTCGGTCAGGTTTAGTAGCGTTTGTCTTATATGGTGCTATTAGTGATGAGAGAGCAGCATTTTCCCCAGTTGTTTCTATTATTGATGAGACAGCAGCATTTTCCCCAGTTGGTTCTATTATTGATGAGAAAGCAGCATTTTCCCCAGTTGGTTCTATTATTGATGAGACAGCAGCATTTTCCCCAGTTGGTTCTATTATTGATGAGAAAGCAGCATTTTCCCCAGTTGGTTCTATTATTGATGAGACAGTAGCATTTTCCCCAGTTGGTTCTATTATTGATGAGACAGCAGCATTTTCCCCAGTTGGTTCTATTATTGATGAGACAGTAGCATTTTCCCCAGTTGGTTCTATTATTGATGAGACAGCAGCATTTTCCCCAGTTGGTTCTATTATTGATGAGACAGCAGCATTTTCCCCAGTTGGTTCTATTATTGATGAGACAGCAGCATTTTCCCCAGTTGGTTCTATTATTGATGAGACAGCAGCATTTTCCCCAGTTGGTTCTATTATTGATGAGAAAGCAGCATTTTCCCCAGTTGGTTCTGTTATTGATGAGACAGCAGCATTTTCCGCAGTTGGTTCTATTATTGATGAGACAGCAGCATTTTCCGCAGTTGGTTCTATTATTGATGAGACAGCAGCATTTTCCCCAGTTGGTTCTATGGTTGATGAATGAATAGCGTTAGTTTCTTCGGTTTCAAAGAGTAAATAGGATCTTTTCTGCCTCTGATATTCTGACTTGCTGTACTTGGTGGAGCTAGAGTTACCTGGCGAGCTGAAGCTACCGCAGTCCTGGGTTGTGGCTGAGGTACTATCAGAGGTGATGTCTTTGAAGGCAGAAGGTGGAATGTAAGTGTTGCTGAACGGATTGGTTTCTTGAGTCTCTCCGTCCAAAGGCCCGGGGGTTACGGTGGAGTCAGACTTTACCTGTAAATTTAATATTGGGACTTAAGGGTGGTTTGGCTTTATCAAAGTCAATCTGGATTATATTTTTTGTATTAATATGGTTAAATATATTATTGTTATAGTAGGTGAGGAGAAACCTTCAGACATCTCAACTTTAATTAAAATACTTTTAAATAAATTTGAAATGGCTAGAAATTGGCTATAACATAATTAGCTTCCCGCGGGAACTATGCGTTTTTCCGGGATAAAAAGTAGCCTATACGATGACCAGTGTTATAAACTACCCCCATGCCAAATTTTGTTGCAATCCGTTTAGTAGTTTTCGAGTTAAATCCGGACATCCATACATACATATTACATAAAGTTTCTTTTTGTGTCCAGTATCGATTAATATAGTCCCCTCGACTTGATAATTTCTTTTAATTTTCAAGTTACAGGCGCGACTTCTACGAACTTATGTAATCATAATATACTAATGTATATTTTCAAATAAAATTAAGTTATCACTGATTATACCTACTGTTAAAAAAAAAAACGTAGGCATGTTATAAATTCAAAGTTGTATTCAAGTAGTCGAAATACTCGTATTACGTTATCACACTGCAATTTCACTGTAAGTATTATGCGAAGAATTTTGAGGATTGAATGCAATGAAGTCATCCATATAAATACTCACAAGAACTGCGAAAGTCATAAAGATCCCTGTGCTGCACCACATTTTGACTTATTTGCGCCTCGGTCGATCTAGTACTGCCGCCAAATCGCTGATCGCAAGGTCGCGTCAGGCACAATTTTATACAGTGTCATGTTTAGAAAATTATCGATGTTTTCATCTATTGTGATCGATCTACAAATTGAATCTTCAAAATGAATTATTCACTTGTTGATATAAAGGCTGATTCAGAAGTGATCCTAATCGATCCTATAGTAGTGCATAAATATGATTAGTTTTACTAATTTTTAACCAACTTCAAAAAAAGGAGGTTCTCAATTCGTCGGAATCTTTTTTTTTCTTTTTTTAGGGTTCCGTACCTCAAAAGGAAAAAACGGAACCCTTATAGGATCACTTTGTTGTCCGTCTGTCCGTCCGTCTGTCAAGACCCTTTTTCTCAGGAACGCGTGGAGGTATGAAGCTGAAATTTATATCAATTACTCAGGTCTACTGTCCCTTGAAGCTGTGATAAAATCAAACTTCTAAGCCAACGCAATCAAAAGATACAGCCGTTTATGCCGCAAATTTTCGACACTTGCAAGGGAATCAAAACCTACAGGGTGCTTCCCGTGAACTCAGAATCTTGAAATTTGGTACGAAGCAACGTCTTATAGCATAGATAAAGGAAAAATTACGAAAACCATAAATTTTTAGTTACATCACATAATATATTTTTTTTTAATAATTTTAACCTTACTACCCATTTCCTCATAAACGCGTAGAGGTATTAAATTGAAATTCATACCAAATACTCAGGTCTATAATACCTTTAAGCTGTAACAAAATCAAACTTCTATGTCAACGCAATCAAAAGAAACAGCAATTTAAGCTGCATATTTTGAAACTCGCAAGTACTCGCAAGGGAATCAAAACCTAAAGGGTACTTCCAGTCGACCTAGAATCTTGAAATTTGGCATGAAGCAACGTTTTATAGCACACATAAAGGAAAAATTCCGAAAACCTTAAATTTTTTGTTACATTACAAAATATATATTTTTTAAGATCTTTGTCTTAAATTTATGCTACTCCATCTTTCCCCATTGTAATGTTATGAATTTCATTTTGCAATAAAAATACCATAGTTATGACTCGATTGTCGTAAAGAACGAACTTTGTAAACCTTACAGGTTTGTACGGAACCCTCGGTGCGCGAGTCCGACTCGCACTTGGCCGGTTTTTTATGTATGTTCACCAAAAATAAATAGTAAACGTAAGGAGGTTCGATTGAATTTCGATGATTCTTTTTTCGTTCGAAAGGTGGTACTTCCAAGTTGGTCCCATATTAATTTGGTTCAGTTCTGATGATGGGATCCATGAGAAAATGAGGGAACTCCTCGAAATTTGCTAGCACATAGATGATTTTGGTGTCAATTTCGAAGACTTCAGAGTTACTTATGTACTTCTATAGTAATGTTTGAAACTACAGCCGAAAAAAATTTTTAAATAAAAAAATAAAAATCCGCCTTCAAACTCCGACAGACTGCGAATTCGTGTCAAGTGAACCGACCCAAAGAAATGATAATCATAATTAGTGAACTTGACATTGACATTAGGGATTGCAAACCGGGCTGATTTTCAATCCGGCCGGCCGGATCCGGCCGCATTTGTATTGCGGTTTTACGATTATTATTTTTATTGTTTTCTCAAGTTTTTCAAGGTAATATGCTGAATGAAGGACATAAATTAAAGAAAAGATCATTTTAAAGTTGTATCTGCAACAAGCTTCGTCAGAACCAGTACGTACCACAAAACTATAATCCGCAACAAGCTTCGTCAAAACCTCAGAAAATAAATCCGCACACACTTCGTCAAACACAAATTAATATCCACCACAGGCTTCGTCACCATCTCCTCCACACCCTTAAACAAAAGAGAATTAAATAAAAGTAAAGTAGGAATTAATTTAAAGTTTCAAAATATCAACTTCTTTATTAGTTAACCAAAAATAAACTTAGTTACGTTCTTGTAATGCCAGTCAAACATCAAATAAAATATAGTAATGGTTATAATTAGTAAAGTAATGTAATGGGGGCTATCGTTTCTTTGCTCACCAGTTGGCGCCACTGTTGACTAAGGTCCAGAGGTATAGCTGTGTCTAAGGCGACTTATGAGATCGGCGCCGAAACAAAGTTTTCAATCTTGAATCTCATTACATTTATTAATTATAAATAACTATCATCATATCGAGTAGCTATGCCGCAATGTAGTGGAGTTCCGTTTTCTTTAGATAATTTTTTTTTTTCAAAGCGTTGACATTCATGGCCAAATAATCCATATTTGCGATAATTTCACGAAGGAGATCACTTTTCAACAGGTAAATTAAAGAAATTATGATTTATATCACGAAGCCCGCCAAAACCAGTGAAAACTGAATGTTATTGGACCTTACGCGACACTAGCGCCTCTAGTGGCAAATTCACACGCGATAGCCCCCATTGCGTCGCACCGATCATGCATGAGTCTAGGGCATGCACGCGCATGAGTCTAGCGACGTTGGACGTCGTTTCTTTAAATTCTTGTACTGTCTTGCTTCGTATTTTTAGGGTTCCGAAGTCCACAAGGAACCCTTATAGTTTCGCCATGTCCGTCCGTCCGTCCGTCTGTCCGCACTATTGCGGAGATGCTTAGTTCTAGAAAGCTGTAATTTGGCATGAATATGCATATTAGTTACGCTGACAAAGTGGTACAATAAAATTTTGAAATATATTTTTTTATAGGGTACCTCCCCTACTCGTAAAGTGGGGATGTAATTTTTTTTTCTTTCGTACCCCATGGTGCGGCATATCGTTGAATAGGTCTTGAAAAAATATTGTGGGTTTGTTAAAACCATTTTTTGATTAAGTGATGCCCCCCCCCCCCCCCCTGCCAGCTAAATGGTGGTATTTGGATGGCTGAAAAAAATCACGGTTGTGGCATATATAACGTAGTTGAAAGGAAAACTATCACAGCTAAGTAGGCTGTACAAACTTACGAGTATTAGTCGACCAAATTATGATGATGATTTTTCTCGAGCGGCAGGGGCGTCGGGCGGGCACGTCATACCTACCACAGGCTAGCTAGATGCTAATAAGTCTTAGAAAGGTACTGTGGGCATCGTCAACTTCGGAACCCTATACTTTGCGCGTGGCCCGACACGCACTTGGCCGGTTTTTGCACTTTGTTCTGCTCTACCGGATCCGCAGTCTGTCGGAGTTTGAAGGCGGTTTTTATTTTTTTCAACAATTTTTCTGACTTTTAAAAGTACAAAATAATGGTCACTGCTATAGTAAACTACTACTACTACAGCCTATTTGCGTCCCACTGCTGGGCATAGGCCTCCTCTTATCACGAGAGGGTTTGGGCTATAGTCACCACGCGGGCCCAGTGCGGATTCAGGACTTCACACACATCTTTGAGTTACTTCGCAGATGCGTGCAGGTTTCCTCACGATGTTTTCCTTCATCGAAAAGCTCAGTGCTAAATTCAAATTGAATTTCGCACATAAGTAAACTTAGAGGTGCGATCCGGAATCGAACCCCTGACCCTCTGCATGAGAGGCGGTAGGTCGAACCACTAGGCCACCACGGCTTTTTCGGCTAATCAACAATAAACCTTCCTTTGAGACTGTGATATAAGTACCTAGATGTCATTAAGTACTTATGTTCTGAAACTTTTTAATATAAAAATAGTGAGCGCCATGACCATTATTTGTTATTGTTGATAAATAGAAAAGACGAAACGTTACTCTGAGTAATATTTATTTGAAACAGTAGCTTATAATTTACTGAACCGAATAGGATCTATTCCTATTACGTCTCTCGAACCACCCTGTATTCTTTACTGATTTTATACATCCCTTCACTGTAATTTTAGTACGTACCTATCATAGATTCTAGCTTCAATTGGAAAACGCATGTGGGTGTGGTATGCAATAAGCTTAGATCTATTTTGTGTAAAATGAAGAATATTAACTCTAACCTCCGCTATGGGATCCTGCTCTGGGGAAATTCTGCTAACATAAATCGTGGTTTTGTTGCTCAAAAAAAATGTGCGCGAGCTTTATGCGACATCTCACCTCGTACATCATGTAAAGGCTCCTTTGTAAATCTGAAATTACTAACAGTATTTACCTTTATGAAGTTTGTACATTTGTTAAATCGCAGCCGGAAATGTTTAAAAAGATGCGTGATGTAGTGACGTTTAACACTAGATATCCTGAAAGACTTGTGATTCCTAAAATGCGTACAGCTTTTAAAAAGAAGAATAGTTATGTAATGTGTATTTTATTGTATAATACAAATTGTGTCGCCTAAATAGGTTTAATTTGGTTTCATGACGCCTTGGCGTTAGCTGTAAGGTCATGTTAAACTTTTATAAATAAATAAATAAATAAATAATAAATTGCCGGAACACATTAAACAGTTCCCACTTACACTATTTAGGATCAAGCTGCTAAACTGCCCGTATGAAAAATGCTTTTACTCTGTCAAAGAATACTTGGACCATAAATAGCATGTTAACTAGATAAGACAAAATATTTGTATGACTCAGTTAAGTCTAAATGTATGATACCTACTAATAGAAAATGTTAAATTATCATCTTATATACTACATTTATGGCAAATAAATATATTCATTTCATTTCATTAAAAACGGTACGAATAGTGCAACTTTGCATACTCTGTGTCACGCATTGGCGGACCCAGTGTTAAGCTATGGTTTAATAGCATATGGAAGTACATTTAAGACACAAGTTGGTAAAGTATTGAACCTGCAGCTTAGAATAGTAAAAGTGCTCGTTAGTAAAAAACTCAAATGCAAATAGAGAATAGTACATTTCGATACTAGTGCGGAAAGTGTGTCATTACTTCACGAGCAACGAGATATCTTGCCACGAGCCGCGTATCGAACACGTGTATCGAACGACGTTTTTTAATACAGTTGCGAAAAAATAAGAAAAACAACAAGTAAGGAATTAGAAACGTTTATATTATTAATTTTGTAATTGCAATAGAACTGAAAAATAATAAAGTTATACAAAAATTTAAAAAAATCTCCTAATAAAAAAGTCTTCTATTTTTATTTATTTATTTTTTATTTACATAATAGTTAATGACACAATTTGTACAATTATTGAGTGTGATATTGAAAGTTTTTGCTGGTAAATTAAGTATTTGGCTGACTGAATTATTAATCTCACATGTCTGTGAAGATTGAGTCACTGGGAAAAGAGAAAAGCCAACCAAAACCAACTTTGCGCACGCTAAACAGCTACGTAAAGTAGCACTTTTTGAGCAACTGTCATCATCATCATCATCATCATTTCAGCCGAAAGACGTCCACTGCTGGACATAGGCCTCCCCCAAGGCTCGCCACTCAGACCGGTCCTGTGCTACTTGCAACTGAGCTTGAGCAACTGTATTAAAAAAAATTATAACGCACTGTTTAGGACATGTAAGATCCTGCCTGTTTTGTGAATTTTTCTTATATTTATTGAGCCTAAGTCAATTCCAGTCATACGAATTTAAAGTGCGAAGAACTTATTGTAGTTTATTAAGGAATAAGTCACGGAAAAAGTATGTTGAGCTCAACTCCGCTAACTACTATGGAAAGCGGACGAGGGCGTACCTCATACCACGCATCTATAATGATATACCTTTAGATAAAGATGGCACTACTAAATGAAGATTTATAAATAGTTTAAAACGGCATTCTCTGCAAAAAATAATTTAGGATAAAATAGGTATTTAGTACTTAGACTAATCTAACATATATTCATCATCATCATCATCATCATCATCATTTCAGCCGAAAGACGTCCACTGCTGGACATAGGCCTCCCCCAAGGCTCGCCACTCAGACCGGTCCTGTGCTACTTGCTTCCACCGGTTTCCCGCGACCTTCACGAGGTCGTCGCTCCATCTTGTTGGAGGCCTACCGACAGCTCGTCTCCCGGTTCGCGGGCGCCACTCGAGAACTTTCCGGCCCCATCGGCCATCAGTCCTGCGAGCAATGTGTATATATGTGTGAACATATATTGCACAGTGTATTTCAATAAGTGTTGAGTGTAACTCGTCGCCAACAAACTGCCCTGCAGTTTGGAGAAAATAAATCTTTTGTAATTAAAGTGTGTAAAATCGTAAGTAAATAAATATGTATATTTTATACCGGCAATGCTAATGTTAATTTTGTAACTATGTGGATTTTTTGAAAAAAGGCCTTCTGCTTGAGTTTGTTGCGGGGCTTCTTCTCAAGCAATAGGTCTAGGAAGCGCTGGTAAATTCTTTTTCTGACGTGTAAAAGTGGTGGAGGTGATGGTGGTGGTCTAAGAGGAGGAGATGTCCGAGTTTATGTTAAGTTTTAATAAAGTAATGGTTAGTACTAATTGAGTAGTGGAAACGATAAAAGTAAAAAGCATTGATTTTAGGTGCTTGTGCAAAAATGTTTACGAGTTTAATAATCGTGGTAAAATGTTCATTTCATCATCAAGTCTTTCTAGGTATTTATATGTTGAAGATATCCTAGTTCCGTTCACAAACTACCAACGTCACTTGACACACATTTTTGTCATATATCTCTGAGATAAGCCGAGATCGCATTTGCCGTATATTTGCCGCAGGAAGACACGACCGCGCTCGGCATCCGCACATTGCGATATGAAATGCGCGTTTCCATTGTATCATACACTCCTAAAACTCGATGCTTAAATTTTATACATAAAAATCCACCTGTACACTATTATAAATGCGAAAGTATTTCACTATGTCTATCTGCCCGTCTGTTACCTCTGCAATCTTCATGCTTAAACCGTTGAACCGATTTAGGTGAAATTCAATTTCGGTATGGAGATGTTTCAAGTTCGGAATAAGGACGTAGACTATACTTTTCGTCCCGGAAAAACGCATAGTTCCCGCTGGAACCGAAATTCACGCAGGCGCAGTCATGGGCATCTGCTACCTAGTAATTAGGATATTTTAATTAATGAGATATAAAGTTCGCCCTTTGAACCTTACTATTAGTTTTTCTCTCAGCTTCATCCGAGTCAGATATAAAGGTATGATCAGTGATAGTGATGACATCTCTTTTCCTTTATTATCTTATTAATTCTTGAGCTATAATTTTAATTCTGTGCCTAATACTCTATCACTGTGAAATTAGATTGACATTCATTCAGTACTTTTCTTCTATGTAGAGAGACACTGAACCAGCTTTTTTATCATATTAGAAATCGAACATCATACTCACTTAATTAAAAGTATTAATACCGTGTCGTATGTAAGAATGGAAACACATCCCCGCTCCCGGCTCGCGAGGACGCTTGCGAGTATGATGCGGTGTTGCAGTTTATTTAATTTCCTCAAAGGCATTACTTGGAAAAAGCAAGTTTTCAAGTGCCTCCGTCTCCCTCAAGTCTTTACTCCATCCTTTTCTCACATGGAACATTCCTGTAAGAGGGAAAGAGACGTTGTCTCGTAAAGGAAGGGTGGTGAAGCAGTGACGGTGATAATGTTATTTCGACAGCACTTTGTGGAAAATTGACTGCGTTTTTCGTAAGACTGCGCGGAGATTTTGTGGTAGGGTTGGACTGAGCTTTGAGCGGTGGACTGTATATAAAATGAGATGAATGATAGAGACAAGAAGTAGTGATAAAGACAATATATTTACATAAAATCGCGTAATTTACAATAAAATAGAACTTCACTGCTGACAAATCCAGACAATGCAAAGTAACAACCGACGGTCACAATTTTAAATCTAAATAGAAAAACCGGCCAAGTGCGTGTCGGGCCACGCGCAAATTATAGGGTTCCGAAGTTGACGATGCCCACAGTACCTTTCTAAGACTTACTAGCATCTAGCTAGCCTGTGGTATGACGTGCCCGCCCGACGCGCCTGCCGCTCGAGAAAAATCATTGGTTTTTTAATCATTTCATAAGTTGGTCGACTATGACTCGTAAGTTTGTACAGCCTACTTAGCTGTGATAGTTTTCCTTTCAACTACGTTATATATGCCATAACCGTGATTTTTTTCAGCCATCCAAATACCACCATTTAGCTGGCAGGGGGGGGGGGGGACACGTGACTCTAAAAAAAATAGCACTTTAAAGCTTAATATTTCACAAACGCATCACTTAATCAAAAAATGGTTTTAACAAACCCACAATATTTTTTTAAGACCTATTCAACGATATGCCGCACCATGGGGTACGCAAGAAAAAAAAATTACATCCCCACTTTACGAGTAGGGGAGGTACCCTATAAAAAAATATATTTCAAAATTTTATTGTACCACTTTGTCAGCGTAACTAATATGTATATTCATGCCAAATTACAGCTTTCTAGAACTAAGCATCTCCGAGCAATAGTGCGGACAGACGGACGGACGGACGGACATGGCGAAACTATAAGGGTTCCTAGTGGCCTTCGGAACCCTAAAAAGGCTAGTATTTATAGAAAGGAGGCGGCACATCGACCAGTCGCCAACAGGTAAGTACTATAGGCAATAATTTTATGTATCGGCACGGAATATTTAATAGTAGGTACTACATACAGAAAGGCCACGGAATTAACCGCCTGAATCTAGCCGGCGCGCAACTCGCGCCTAATTCGCCCTTGCCGTCATTTGTTTCATCCGGAGATGGAGAGTGGATCATTGGCCCGCGCAGTGGTACACACACATTTACAAGTGCACAGACGCCCTCGCACGCACACAGACGTCCTCGCACGCATACATTGACACTTCATTCGAATTGTGTTCGAAATCGTGCTTTTATAGGCCGTGTCCGCCGTGTGGTATTGGTATATGGTAGCTAGATACAAGCACCAAATGGATTAAATTACCTTTTATGGAAAATAAGCCTCGGACATTTAATATAATAGAATAGAAAAATGTTGATTTAATTAAACAGAACTTAACACAATTAATAGAACACAATCTAGGTTTAGCATCTCGTGAACTTCAATATTCATTCAGTTGGTCTTTTTTGCCTGACTTTCGGTCTTTAGTAGCACTGAACCAATGTTTTTTTTTCTTCTTGCGATCTATGATTCCGTTGACATTGACCAATTGTTGTGGTCTATATTGATATTAGGCTTGCATGGTATGTGTCCATTGACACATCCAGAGTTTATGGAATTCAATCTTGTTGGTATGGAGCTTGTATGGAGTGTGGAATGTGTCGGTAAGGAGCGTAATCTTATATGGCGAAACAGTTGAAAACGTGTCCAGCGGATTTGATAAGCAACAAAACAAAACACAACCGTTTTCGCCTCAGCACCGCCATCTGAAGGCGCTACTGCAGACTATCCGCCTAGGT
This sequence comes from Aethes cnicana, assembly GCA_963971205.1. Classification (NCBI taxonomy): domain Eukaryota; kingdom Metazoa; phylum Arthropoda; class Insecta; order Lepidoptera; family Tortricidae; genus Aethes; species Aethes cnicana. Next base: position 1,477,113 of record OZ020289.1, on the reverse strand, counting down.
GGCTTGACTGGAGTGGCGACCGCAGCGCCCCCAATCTACCTGATATGGTGTCCACTTTTGGAACTATATAAAGATTGCGCTCCTTTACTTCAACCCTCCATACTTGTGGGGCTTTACGTTTCAGTCTTCTGAAAGTTATCCTTGGGTTCATCAGATTTGCTGCAAGTTGATTTGGATGGTATTGCGATCGTTCCTTGTATCTTAGTGAATTAGTAAAATCAATACAGCATTTAAATTTAACGAAAGCGAATGATAATTAAAGTACGATTATTCATCTTTCCCAATATCAATAACTTTATACATTAAAAAACAGTAAACGATGAAAGTTTCGGAATCAAGTTTCAGGGGCTCACATAAAAGAGTGTAACACCAATGGAGCCCTCAGAAAAGCCCGGGAACACCCCGGGAATGAGGTAAGATCGAAGTTGCCGGACAAGTTTAAAAGCCTAATTTTCGTTCATACGCGACCTGAGTACAGTCTACGGGAATCCTGGGGATAGAATAATGTGGACGGACACGGTTATTTTATTAAATCTTTGAGGTGCCTTCAACATATTGTCGGATTCAGAAATGCAACATGTGCACATTTCAGAACATAATTATACATTATCTTTTTGTAGGTACAGGTTTTACCCGTGTGGTGCCGGGTAAGAATTGCACCACCCCCTCTCTTCCCGTGGGTGTCGTAAGAGGCGACTAAGGGAAAAACCGGAGGATGGGCAGCAGCGTCCTCCGAGAACTACCTCCTTCATACTGCGGTCGCCAACCCGCCTGCCAAGCGTGGCGACTAAGGCAATCCCCCCCAAGGGATAAAACTGGAAGGATGAGGTCACAATCAAAACCCAGACCCCCAGTCCCCGGCGGCCCCGCTATTCCTGGCTCCGGTAGCGGCCATGGTAACGGCGGGGCAGGGGGTGCTACAGTTAATCCCCGGAAGAGACCCGGCTACCAAAACAAACGACCTTTGGCCCTGGCAACATACAACTGCCGTACGCTGCGGACTGACGAGAAGATACTGGAATTAGAGGAGGAACTGAGCAGGTTACGTTGGGGGATCATAGGGTTATCAGAAGTCCGTAGAGAGGGGGAGGACATGATAACTCTGAAGTCCGGTAACCTGTTCTATTTCCGGGAGGGTGACCAACAGTCCCAGGGAGGTGTCGGGTTTATCGTCCACAAGTCCCTCGCAAACAATGTGGTGAAGATCGAGAGTGTGTCGAACAGGGTAGCGTGCCTTGTACTCAGAATAACCCAACGATATGCGTTGAAGGTTATACAGGTTTACGCTCCGACCTCGACGCACTCCGACGATGAAGTGGAGGCTATGTATGAGGACATTTCCAGAGCCATGCATAGCTCCAGAACTCACTTCACAGTTGTTATGGGGGACTTCAACGCGAAATTGGGCAAACGAGACGGTGAAGAGCTGAGAGTGGGGCAATTTGGAGTAGGGCGTAGGAATCACCGGGGCCATCTACTGGCTGGTTTCATGGAGAAGGAGGGACTCTATATGATGAACTCCTTCTTCAAGAAACGTGAGCACAGAAAGTGGACCTGGATGAGCCCTGATGGTGTAACGAGGAATGAGATAGACTTTATCATGTCGACGAGGAAGCAGATATTCGATGATGTCTCAGTGATCAATTCGGTTAAATCCGGGAGCGATCACCGTATGGTACGAGGCACATTGAATATCCAAGTGAAGCTTGAGAGATCTCGACTGATAAAGTCTACGCTCCGCCCGGCACCGGCCCAACTCCAAAACCCCGAGAGCTTTCAGCTCGAACTCCAAAACCGTTTTGCTTGCCTAGAAAGCGACGTGGACGATTACAACGACGGGTTTGTGGAAGCTGTCCATACGGTCGGGTCCAAGTTCTTCAAGACCCACCGTACAAGAACCAAGAAAATCTCAGACTCAACCCTAAAGCTCATGGAGGTGAGGCGTGAGATGATTCTGCAGTCTACAGGTGACGCTAGTCATTATCGGCAGCTCAATAGACGGATCTCGAAGTCTCTGAAGCGTGATGTACGCCGATTCAATACCAATAGTATTGAAAAGGCTATTGAGCGTAACAGAGGCTCGAAGGTGTTTGCCAAAGATCTGTCTATTGGCCAAAGCCAATTGACAAAGTTGAAGACCGAAGACGGCAGGATCGTTTCATCCAAACCGGAGCTGTTGGGAGAAGTTGAGAAGTTCTATGGGCAGTTATACACGACAACCCGATCACCCGTCGCTGATCCAGCTAAAGACCCTAGAGCTAGACTAACCCGACACTATACCGAAGATATCCCGGACGTCAGCCTGTACGAGATTAGTATGGCTCTCAAACAGCTTAAGAACGGCAAAGCTCCCGGTGATGACGGAATTACAGCTGAACTCCTGAAGGCGGGTGGTAAACCAGTCCTTAAGGCCCTTCAGACGCTGTTTAGTTCCGTCATCCACGAAGGGAGAACGCCGCAAGCATGGAACAGAAGTGTGGTGGTGCTCTTCTTCAAAAAAGGTGATAACACCTTGCTGAAGAATTATAGACCCATCTCACTTCTGAGTCATGTCTACAAGCTGTTTTCGAGAGTCATCACGAACCGTCTCGCGCGCAGGTTTGATGAATTCCAGCCTCCCGAACAAGCCGGTTTCCGAAAAGGCTATAGTACCGTAGACCACATACATGCGTTGCGGCAGGTTATACAGAAGACCGAAGAGTATAACCTCCCCCTTTGCCTTGCATTTGTGGACTACGAGAAAGCCTTCGATTCGATCGAGACTTGGGCTGTGCTGCAGTCTCTCCAGAGGTGCCAAGTTGACTACCGGTACATCGAAGTGTTGAAGTGTTTGTATGAAAACGCTACCATGTCCGTCCGACTACAAGACCAGACCACTAAGCCTATTCCATTGCAGCGGGGAGTCAGACAAGGAGACGTGATTTCTCCGAAGCTATTCACCGCTGCATTGGAGGATGCTTTTAAGGTGCTGGACTGGAAAGGTCGAGGCATCAACGTTAATGGCGAGTACATCTCTCACCTTCGATTTGCTGACGATATTGTAGTCATGGCTGAGACCATGGAAGAACTCAGTAGTATGCTCGCTGACCTCAGCAGAGTTTCCGATCGAGTTGGTCTTAAAATGAACATGGACAAGACGAAAATTATGTCTAATGTCCATGTTGTGCCAACTCCCGTAATAATCGGAGGCTCTGCGCTCGAAGCTGTCGACCATTATGTATACCTGGGACAAACAGTCCAGTTAGGTAGGTCCAACTTCGAGAAAGAGGTCAATCGTCGAATCCGACTCGGTTGGGCAGCGTTCGGGAAGCTTCGCAGTGTCTTTTCGTCCAAATTACCGCAGTGTCTCAAGTCGAAAGTCTTCGACCAGTGTGTGTTGCCAGTGATGACTTATGGTTCCGAGACGTGGGCGCTCACGATGGGTCTCATAAGAAGGCTCAAAGTCACTCAGAGGGCAATGGAAAGGGCTATGCTCGGGGTTTCTCTGCGTGATAGAATCAGAAATGAGGATATCCGCAGCAGAACTGGGGTCACCGACATAGCCCGAAAAATTGCGAACCTTAAGTGGCAGTGGGCGGGGCACATTGCTCGCAGGACTGATGGCCGATGGGGCCGGAAAGTTCTTGAGTGGCGCCCGCGAACCGGGAGACGAGCTGTCGGTAGGCCTCCAACAAGATGGAGCGATGACCTCGTGAAGGTCGCGGGAAACCGGTGGAAGCAAGTGGCACAGGACCGGTCGGAGTGGCGAGCCTTGGGGGAGGCCTATGTCCAGCAGTGGACGTCTTTCGGCTGAAATGATGAGGTACAGGTTTACACAACTTAGAAGGCGTATGGAATAAGCAATAATAGACTCTGCATCAACGGCTTAAGTGCTTCGTCACGCGCCTTCTAAGCTGTGTCGTGCTGTACCACTTGAACGTACACATAGATATCCTAATATGTCCTAATAATTCTCACTCTGAGATTGGACTTATATTCGAAGTCTTAAATAGGGATCTCGCTGCTCCCTATAGGATCGCTCACGCGTCAAGTTGAACTTTATATCTAGCTGCTTAAAGTTTATGAGACGCGTGAGCGATCCTATAGGGAACAGCGAGATCCCTATTTAAAGGCTTCGATTATAGCCCCTGTACTTCACTAGTTCAGTTACCTAATTAAAATTGGATTGGACAGAATAAATAAGTCTGTTGGCTTACGTGGCTGTATGCAAGGGATAGATTATCGGGGGTAACTCGTAGGCTACTTTTAATTCCAGAAAAACGCATAGTTCCCACGGGAACGCTCTAAGCGAATTCCACGCACTTCAATTTTATTTTTTAGTGAATAGCAGTGACCACTGACTCTTAAACCGGGTAAGTAATGAGATAAAATTAGCCATGTCCATGTAAGAAAACATGTGGGAATAAAAATATCAAAGTAAAGATGCTATAGTCGGGGGAAGTTAGTCCCAACTAGTGAATACCGCGTCCAATCATAAGTTTCTGAGAAAAAGGAATTACTATGCATGCCTCGCATTAAAATATTAGTTCGGGAACTTTTGCAGTGAAAACATTGCAATTTCATGGAATTTATTCTTAGAGAAGTTTCTTTAGGTGCCTAGTCATTAAATTATAATGCGTTGAATACTTATTGTTGCCTAAAAGTAACTTAATTTAAGTACCTAAGTAATTTTATTGACACAAATTGAACGTTTTATAGGTAAATAAAAAGGAATGGCGCAAATAAAAGCAAATTCTACTATTCGTCTCCTTAGTAGAATTTGCTTTTCTTTGCGCCATTCCGTTGTGTTGCCATATAAAAAGCATTTTTTTTCCATACAAAGTTACTAGAGTATAAAATTAAATTGTTACCAATTTAATTACATTACAATATTTTGGTACTTACCAAATAGTAGGTACTCGTAGTCGGTAAATAGACGCTAATTTATTAACGTTCTCAGAAGTGGGTTTTCGTTCCACTGAGCACTCTTAAATAATTTTAAAAGAATGAGGATCTTTATTACACTTTCTTTTTTTCAACTTTTTAATCATGTTTTTTTTTGTGTGTATGGTCCTCGATTAATCCGTCAATTGAGGCCCGATTTTGATGTTTTTTTTTAAATTAAAATTGGTACCTAACTTCTGTTTGGCCATGAGAGAGAAAACGAGGGAACTCTTCAAAATTGATTAGCACGTTTATGATTTTGGCGTAAATCTCAAAGACTACAGTGATACTTACGTCCCATTGTACACATGTTTAGAAATCGTAGCAAAAAAGAAAACCGCTTTCGAACTCCGATGGCGTGTTTAAAGTCGGTGTCAACTGAACCGATCCAAAAGCTATGACAATATTAAATAGTGAATTTGACACCGACTTTGCAGGCTTTCGGAGCTTGAAGTCGGTTTTTTTTATCCATTCGAGAACAAATAAATGTAACGATAACCTCTGTTCCCGTGAAAAGGCTGCAGGTGCCGCCGCTATAAATCGCGGCCATCCCCGCGCCGCGAACCAATTAGTGCAAGATGTTGCCACGCAGCGCTGTGTGCGACGTCCAGTGCAGAACGTAACCAAAACTGATATTTAAGTAAAAAATCCACACTACTGATATTTAAGTTCATTAACCCATACTCATACTAGAGACTCTGAGACCACTTCTGACTCTGTTCGAACTCTTAAAATAGGGATCTCCCTGTTTCCTATAGGACCGCTCACGCGTCGCTATTTTTGCATAGCTTGAATTTCATTTTTACATAATTTTTTACAATTTAAACGTCAATATAAAAAAAATTCGAATACTGAATAAAAAAGGTCTCCATACATAGTATTATAAATGTGAAAGTCGGTTTGTCTGTTTACCTCTTCACGCTTCAACCGCTGGACCGAATTTTACGAAATTTGGTATGATGATCCCTATATACCTATGCTATACTATTGGATACTGGACATAGGCTATTTTTTATCCCGGAAAAACGAAAGTTCAAAATAAAACTGGCTCTCCTTAGAATAAAGTCGTCCCGCTGCCGCTGTCTGCAATCGCGACTCGCGATACTCCAGTTTTTAAGGAAACTCGCGAAGGCGCTAATTACTTTCACGGCAATTAATATGATTTAAGCATTTATTATAAGCGTTTGAATCGGCGGTCGAGTGTCACTTGCATTTACTTGTAACCTATTATTCCAAAGTCTCTTAATAAGGCAAAGCAGAGTAGAAGGTGCTAGGCTACGCGGCGGACCGACCAGATTGTCCCATAGTAAAATATTTAACGTTAACGTTAACCTTAACGGACGGTTTGAATCAACTCACACGAAAGCCGGCCGGACATTATCAGAAAATTTCTGTCAGAAAATATCTGAAGCTGGCCGGAAGATAGCTCGGTGCATACATTTTATATTTAGATATTTATTTAATCGTATGACAATATGGTTACAGAGTCGCTTTTTAGGGTTCCGAAGTCCACAAGGAACATTTATAGTTTCGCCATGTCCGTCTGTCCGTCCGTCCGTCTGTCCGCACTATAGCTCGGAGATGCTTAGTTCTAGAAAGCTGTAATTTGGCATCAATATACATATTAGTTACGCTGACAAAGTGGTACAATAAAATTTGGAAATATATTTTTTTATAGGGTACCTCTCCTACTCGTAAAGTGGGGATGTAATTTTTTTTTCTTGCGTACCCCATGGTGCGGCATATCGTTGAATAGGTCTTAAAAAAATATTGTTTGCGAACTTCGTCCCGCGTAGACTTGGAATTTGCGTACCCGATGATACTATACATATAGACAGTTATAGTTAGGTATAGAAGTATTGAAAAATTGGTTTGACCCGTGGAAAACCCGTTCCCGTGGAAATATCGGGATAAAAAGTATCCTATGTTATTGCCCGGGTCTCAAACTGTCTTCATAGGCACCAAATTTCATCCAAATCGGTTCACTCGTTGCGACGTGAAGCAAGTTTGTACGTATTTTCATTATTCGTTAACACAGTCTTATTCACACCGTGATTTTCCCAAAGCGCATGTGTATCGAGTAACTGCCGACTCCAAAGGCCCTTTGTGCCATTGGTTGCTTATCTCTGCTTTGATTGCGTCACTGTCTAGGCAACCTAGCCATAGTCTAGATCTGGGGCTTGTCCCGTGAGCTGAACAGCCAAGTCGCAAACAATATTCAGACTGGCTGAAGACAGATACTAAATAGGTACTAGATACGGATCCAGTTTCATTAGATTTCGTAGTGTTTTTGATTGCCTTTACCATCTATTGCAATCAGATAGATAGTGTAACATTATCAGCCGTGGTGGCCTAGTGGTTTGACCGCCTCTCATGCAGAGGGTCGGGGGTTCGATTCCGGCTCGCACCTCTAATTTTACTTATTTGCGAAATTCAATTTGAATTTACCACTGAGCTTTTCAGTGAAGGAAAACATCATGAGAAAACCTACGGTGCACGCATCTGCGGAGTAATTCAAAGATGTGTGTGAAATTCCCAATTCGTACTGGGCCCGCGTGGCGACTACCAGCCCAAACCTTCTCGTGATGAGAGGAGGCCTGTGCCCAGCAGTGGAACGCAAATAGGCTGAAGTAGTAGTAAGCAGTACCTAGTAGTATTGTAACATGGAAAGATGGTGAATTTATCGTTGTACACAGAATATTTAATAGTTCTACTTACATACAGAATGGCCACGGAATCACCCCCCTGAATTTAGCCACAGCGGACGTTTTACTGACATATAAGCGCGACGGTTGCTAACCGAAGCGCGGCGGGCGTCTCGATCGCGGAATGTGTCCGCTGTCGCGCGAAGCGAACTAGACTCGCAACTTTTCGGGCTTTGGGCGTCTACACGCATCTACAATACACTTATTCGAAGCTATTCCATCGTCGCATCTTTGTTCGGGGCACGTCGATGCCGCCACAATGGCTGCGATGCATCACTGACGCCTGCCTAATCCTTCCATGTACTGCTGCATTACCCGCCCGATTGTGGCCAGGGCTCCTATTCGAGTTTGTTAATAGGGGTATTGAGCTTCCCAAGCATAGGAATTCCTAAAGAAAAATTTATAGCCGGGCGAGGTGAGGGACAAGGGAAACTCAACCATAAGAACGAGAACTTTACTACACTACCGGGTACAATAAGTGCGCCACCGTACTGACAAAGTGAATCAAAGCTTAGGGTGGAAGTTCACTGCGGCAGCCACGGTATTGTCCGGATACTCTAAGCGTCTCAGCAGAGGTGAAAGCGTATAGCGTGCTGAGTACCAGGCCCTAGTCGTAAGGAACCGGGATATGACCGCAGGTCACTGTTTGGTGGAGATCAAACGATAGCGCGATGTAATCGACAGCTAGCGCCATCTAGCGAAGACCGCGGTAAACTTGAGTGTATCGTGTTACAGCTTCAATATCTCCATATTTAGAAAGATATCAGTTCCAAAAAGCTATTCTGGTAAATGCATTCATGGAACTGCCATCTCAATTAAGCGGATTCTATTGAAAATAATATTCAAATAAAATCTTCTCAAAAAGATAGGAAGATGATGTATCATTATCATTATCTGGGGCTCCACAGGGAGCTAGGGAAGCGCTTGAGGGAGGCAACGGGAGACCCTCGCGCCGGCAGCTTTCCCGCGCAAACACTGGCTTACCATACAGCGAGGGAATGCTGCCTGCGTGATGGGAACCCTTCCGAAAGGCCCTAATTTAGGTTTTTAGATTATTGTTTAGCTTTAATTTATTTTTTCTGTAAATTTAAATGCTATTTGTAGTTTATTTTTAATTTTTTAACTTGTTCTTATTATCGGAATAAATTCAATAAAATTCTACAAACAATGAAAAAAATCTAGGGGTTATTAATAATATAATTATTAACTGGATACCCTATATCCCTATTTATACAAACTTGAATAAGGCCCCATGCACATTGTGGACTAATCAGTCTGGCCGGCCGCAACTTCCTTCACGCACGAGTTGACGTAACAATTTAATCATTGTGTACCCAATGTGTCAGTTAGTATAGTTTTTCGGTCCAAGCAGCGAAATTCTCACGGAAACGGGAAAAAATGGAGCCGACGCGAGTCATAAGTGTACCCCGCGGAGTCGGGTGTTAGTTATACTGCTTTCTGCCCGCAACTTCGTCCGCGTGGAATTCTGTTATCGCGTTCCTGCGGGAACTATGCATTTTTTCGGGATGAAAAAAATCACGACACAACTATTTTTGTATAGATCAAGATAGATGTACAAAAATAGTTGTGTCGTGTCAAAATACATATAATAAAGCTAAAGAAGGTCGAAAGTCTGTTCATGGAAGATATTCGAAAAAAAGTTGGCTGAGGATACTTAGAATCAATAACAGAACACATTCCAACAGATTTTAGATTTTTTATCTGTTTATCTGTTTATTCGACCGCGCATCATGTAAAAACTACTGGACCGATTTTGATGAAATTTTGTATGAAGATAGTTGGAGTCCCGAAAAAGGACATAGGTTAGTTTTCATCCCGAAAAACGCATAGTTCCCGCAGGAACGCGATAACCAAATTCCACGCGGACGAAGTTGCGGACACAAATATTTTTGTACATCTATCTTGATGTATACAAAAATAGTGGTGTCGTGATTTTCATTCAAAACTGACTGGTAAAATAAACATTTTGAATTACTAGTAAGTTATTCACTGTATTTTCATTTCACACACGTAAATTATCTAAAAAGTCGTTGAAAACTCCGGTAAACTCGATAAACGATTTATAACAGCGCCGCTGGAAAATACCGAGGGACACCAGAATTGTCATTTATAACTTCCTATCCGTTGTTTCCGAAACAACGTTCGATGAATAACAGCATTCCTGAATGAATAAATAAAAATACTTCACACGGATGATATTCGTATTGCTTTGAATTTGAGTTTTTAGACGTAGCATTAACTATCTAGCAGTGGTGGCCTAGTGGTTCGACCTACCGCCTCTCATGCAGAGGGTCGGGGGTTCGATTCCAGCTCGCATCTCTAAGTTTACTTATGTGCGAAATTCAACTTGTATTTACCACTGAGCTTTTCGGTGAAGGAAAAACAGTGAGGAAACCTGCACGCATCTGCGAGGCAATTCAAAGATGTATGTGTGAAGTCCCCAATCCACACTGGGCCCGCGTGGGGACTATAGCCCAAACCCTCTCATGGTGAGAGGAAGCCTGTACCCAGCAGTGGGACGCAAATAGGCTGTAGTAGTTTAACTACCTCATTAATTGAAGATAGTTTTGTAAACGACTGTGGAGCTTGGAGGTCGCGAAATATTCGCAAGAAGTACAGCTGCTGTAGTAATTGAAACAAGGGATCGAGATGCCGACTGATTTATTAAAATACAGACGGGTAGAAAGTCTACCCTCAACACCTTCCCCATAAAATTCTTAAAGAAAAGACAATGTAGATAACATTTAAAGAAATGCTTAAAATCGTAAATAAACAAAACCTAAGTGATTAACATTACGTGACGCGGTACATGATTATGTTAAGAAATTAAGTTGTTGTGATTTTAAATCATAACTTATTTAATCAAGCCCTGGTTTGAGTCACCAGTCTCTTCGGAGGCGTGGGTTCGGATCCCACCGCTGCCACCATGTAGTAATTGAAACAAGGGATCGAGATGACGACTGATTTATTAAAATACAGACGGGTAGAAAGTCTACCCTCAACAGCTGCCAATGGTTGTTGTTCGATTAGCGCCACCCAGGGGACTCGTCCAGGGTACTGGCGGCAACTCCTGCGGACGTGAACAGGTTCATCCCCCAGGGAGGTGGTGCCAACTCAACCGAGTACGAACTGGATGTGGCCGGAGCAACGACTTCATGGCTAAGTGCGGGTGGCGCGAGTCACCGGCGTGCGAGTGTGGAGCCGCTATGCAGGACGTCGTGCTGAACTGCTGGGAATGTCCTCTCGAAATACCAGGGAGATCCAGCAGACCTGTTCATCCTTAAAGCAGATGCTATCCAATGGATACAGAAGGAAAGGAGTTTTGTGATAAAACTTACGACTCTGAAAAGCACGAATAAATAAATAAAATTGAAGATGACCAAGATGCTCAGAATGTGGCGAAGAAGGAACGGGTATATACACATCTTCTAGCGAAATGTCCATCATACGCCACGACGAGATGGGAAGAACTGGAAGTAATAGTAACTAGGCAACAACCCAGGATAGTCTTGTGGTTGTTTTTTAGGCATACTGTATTCGTGTAGAGATCTTCTACTATCTAAAGTCCCGCCCCTCCAAAATTCAAAACGCTTTAATGTATTTAAAAAGCACCACCAACACTCTCAACACATTGTGTGCTTGCTGAGACAGCCATAACTATACGTTGAGAGTGTTGGTGGTGCTTTTTAAATAATTGTGGGGACGCCTGTTCTTTGATGCTGATGCTGGTTTCTATATCCTGGCTGTGCTGGTTATGTAACCTACTTTGGTACTGGCGGAATGCAAAGCACTGATGATATTCCAGTTTGGCCATAGATAGCTGTCAACCAACTAACGAACGTCACGATGTGGCTTGTCATTGGAAATTGAGAGATAAATGTTCAGGACAAGATCCTAACTACAGGCTTACTCCAGTCCAGGCATCACGTGCTTTGCAGATCGCTCCATGAGTGCCATATAATCTCCCCAGCCCGTTCCCAGGACGCCCATACAAGCTACGATGAAAGGCTCCTAAAGCTGCGGATCTCGGCCTTGTGTCGACATAATAATAAAAAAATTGAAGCATTCTGAAATGTGAAGGCGCGGGACTTTAGATAGTATAAGATCTCTAACAAAATTGACAACCACATTATTATACACCAAATGAACCCTTCGCCAACTAAATCCTTCCTTATTATGGTAAGTCAACCTCTGATCGGAATACCTGCATTCCCGGCCTAGGCGGAATAGTTGCGATGCCGAGTGCCGGCTGCGGTCGCCATCTTCGAATATTCGACGTCACACTAACACTGTCTTTATATAGGGTTTAGAGGGTTTACTCCGAAAGTTGGCAACGTCGCACATAGCTGTCAAATATTTCGCTGTTTTCATTTATTTCTGAATATTACTGCATGAAAACATGAATATTTGCTCTATGGTTGAATAAAACATTAACTATGGATTGCATGCAACAATTATCATAGGAATTCACACGAAATTTTTAGGATTACGGAAGTACGATCTTTTGAAAACTTTCATTTTCTTTGCATTTTAATAATCTTATCATTTGAATGCCTAACCAACAAATATAACGAGACGCGTCATACAACCATAGAATGATAACTTCTTTTTTTAATTCAGTAATATTGAGAAATTAATAAAAAACAGCGAAACATTTGACAGCTACATGCGACGTTGCCAACTTTCGGGATAAAACCTCTTAATAACAATTTACTTATCTGGCTATACACAAGGCAGACTTAGACTATGCCAGGGCACACAAGAATTTGGGGCCCTTTTGGAAAGTTCATCATCATCATCATCATTTCAGCCGAAAGACGTCCACTGCTGGACATAGGCCTCCCCCAAGGCTCGCCACTCCGACCGGTCCTGTGCTACTTGCTTCCACCGGTTTCCCGGTTTCACGAGGTTTTGGAAAGTTAAAGAAAGCCAATTATACTAATACTAACACTAGATTCTACCCGCGACTTTAATTGCGTGGAACTCGGTTCGGATGTCGCGTTCCCGGGGGAACTATGCATTTTTCCGGGATAAAAAGTAGCCTATGTCCTTACCTGGGACTCTATCTCCATACCAAATTTCATGGAAATCAGTTCAGCGGTTTACTTCTTCACGCTTGAACCGCTTGACCGATCTGGATGAAATTCGGTATGGAGATAGTTGTGGTTCCGGGAAAGGTCATAGGCTACTTTTTATCCCAGAAAAGCGATAACCGAATTCCACGCGGTCGAAGTCGCGGGCGGAAGCTAGTATGCTTATAAAAGTTGCAAATAATTCCAATATTCTTTCGCAATGTGATATTTCCGAAAAAATACTCACAGGTTAATATCGGGATTTTAACGTTATGCAACTCTGGCCATGCGAGTGAAAATGTCATAAATGAAATAATCCAACCTTTCATATCAAAATATTGGGATCTGTTGCCAACGTGAAAACGAATACGTCGAGAACGACTTTATTAAATCTGGGTATTCATTCAGTATTTAAATTAAAAATGTAATTATGACATACTTAATTGGTGAAAACTATTATTTAAGACCCAAATCTGTGATAGATAGATATATAAAACGTTTATTTGAGTACTACAGAACACAGTATACAATCTATTGAGTGCTAATAGTAAGAAGAAAAAGCGGCCAAGTGCGTGTCGGGCCACGCGCAAAGTATAGGGTTCCGAAGTTGAGGATGCCCACAGTACCTTTCTAAGACTTATTAGCATCTAGCTAGCCTGTGGTATGACGTGCCCGCCCGACGCCCCTGCCGCTCGAGAAAAATCATTGGTTTTTTAATCATTTCATAAGTTGGTCGACTATGACTCGTAAGTTTGTACAGCCTACTTAGCTGTGATAGTTTTCCTTTTAACTACGTTATATATGCCACAACCGTGATTTTTTTCAGCCATCCAAATACCACCATTTAGCTGGCAGGCATTCAACCATAGAATAATAGCTTCTTTTTTAATTTAGTAATATTGAGAAATTAATAAAAACAGCGAAACATTTGACAACTAGAAGCGATGTTGCCAACTTTCGGGATAAACCCTCTTAACACAAAATAAAAATAACAACAAAAGAAATCGTGCGGGGCAGTACTACAAAAGGGCCATAGCTCAGCGTAATAGATTAGCTCTTTCAAACAATAAATAAATAAATAAAAAATAAAAAACACTGGTATTCTGCCAGTGCCAGCAATATGAATGCATGCATCTTCTTCTGTAACTCAAAACTTTTTGTAATACTCATGTTGATGATACACAATGACAAGACCCAGTTGTCACGTGCGTCGGAAGGGGTATATTTTTATGGAATATGTAATTTTGTTTGACTTCATACGCGACGTCCATATTTGCCGACGACTTCACGTCCTACATGCAAAGAGCTCGGTGCGTCTCCATTAGCCGTTACGTCACGACACGGTATGGGTATGACCGATAATTCGAGATAATCCCCAATAATAGCTGCAACAGATCCATAATTTCTAAGCCTTGTTCTAGACTCAGACAAAAAAGCTTGATCTTTTTACTGTTATCAACAATTTTTTTCTCTTTAGACCTGTAATGTTCCAATATGTATAGCTATATACTTGAAAAATGAGACTCACTCTTTATTATCCGCGACAGTAGAGAGAAATTTGACTACGTGGTGTATCGGTGGATCTGTTTGTCGTAGCTCCGCAATGCGTGCACCTATTTTTATTAAATTTTTTCAATATTATGAGTGACTTAATTAAGAGTGTTCGAACATACTTTTGAAGAAAATCGAATCGCTGTTTTTAAACTTGCAAATGAAAGAAAACACTTCATTTTGATGACTAGAAACATCAATGACGTTGAGTGACAATGAAAACGTGCTCGGCCTCTAACGAAACAGGTCTCGGCAAATAGAGGGAGGCATCGACTGATAGAAAAATTCCCCAAGTGCTTTTCGGCTCCAAAAAGAAAGACATCCTTTGACTAAAACGCTATTTACATCCAACGACGTGTGCGATTTTGTTTATGCAAACGAATTGGCTGTGAGCTGTGAAGTGCTTCGGTGTTTGACGAAATGTTTGTACGGTATTCAGCCTCTTTTAGATACCTTAGAATACGTCTCTTGAGACATCTGAAAATGGAAATGTATCCATACTTATATATAGCTATAGCACGACACAACTTAGAAGGCGCGTGGATTAAGCAATAATAGACTCTACGTCAACGGCCTAAGTGCTTCGCCGCGCGCCTTCTAAGTTGTGTCGTGCTATACTAGTAATAATGATTACTATGAAAATTCAAAAGTAAGTCTGTCAGTGCGAAAGCGTAACAGATATTTCCGATAAAACCGCTAAACCGATTTCGCACTGACAGACTTACTTTTACCTCTCCTTTTTTTTCTACGGAAATGGAAATAGGCTTTTTTATCCCAGAAACATCCATTGTCACCGCGGAAGCGCTCCGAATTCCACGCAGACGATTTCTCGGGCAGAAGCTAGTATTTATATTATAGTAATGCATTGACTACTATGGATATTTTAAGTTCATTATCGAAACAGCAATCAGTTCCAGTAGGTAATCATTTAATGTTTTGACTAATATTTTCTACTTGGATACTTTCATTCCGCAACCATTGTCATCTCACTACGTTAACGAAGCAATAGGTCTTTTAGCAGAAATTGACGCAAAAAGATTGTGTAGTCTGACGTACGCTTCATTTGTTTGCAAACTTCATAGTATACAATCGTTAGATCGTGGTTCAACTTTCTTCAGTCTACAGAATCCATTATCAACGTCGCATTCACCATGTTCATCTCAAAAACTTCTTCATTTTCCAAAATATTCTTCATTTTGTGTTTCTCGGGGCTGGTTACGTACGTGATGCTAGGACTCTTCTCGATCCGTGCATCAAACTTGCCAAAGGTTCGTTTAGAAAATGAAGATATTCACAGTTACAATAAAGTAATTTCCAGTAGCCCAAAAGTCCCAGAACGTTTTTCGATGGAACCAGGAACGAAATACATTCTTATATATTCTACCAACAATCGTTACAAAGACGTTCCAGAAGGCAAGTTTCATTTCAAACGACAAAAATGTCATCATCGTAACTGCTTTCTGACAGCTAGAAGCGAGCTTAATGATATTATAAGTAAATTTGACGCTGTCGTTATGGATGTGAAAGAATTATACGAAATGAAACTACCTAAGTTGAGGACGTTTGAACAGAAATACATATTTCGTGGCATGGCGACACCGAGCAACGAACTCACTTGTAATGGAAAGCTTGACGGAACCTTTAACTGGACATGGTCTTACAAGTTCAACTCGGACATAGTGAGCCCTTTCTTCGAAGTCAGAGATAGGATGGGGGAAGTGGTAGCCCCACGACTCAATGCGCGATGGTGGACTAATGAAATAAAAACAACAAACCTAGAAGGCGACGATCTTTCGATCTATAAGAAGAAGACTAAAGCCGTTGTGGCGATCTTCAATAATTGTAGGTCCAGAGAGCGTAAAAAGTACGCAGAAAAATTGCGTTCGTCTTTGGAATATTACTCCCTAACGTTAGACATTTACGGCTGTGATGGTGCCCGAAGGTGTTCGAATGAAGAGCTGGGCGGCTGCGCCACAATAATTCAAAGCGATTATTATTTCGTTTTGGTGCAAGAAGACATTTTTGCTGATGATTATTTGACCGAAAGGGTGTTAATGGCGTATTTGAACAAGGCTGTACCGCTTATAAGAAGTGGAGCTGATTTAAACAAGTAAGTCTCCAGAGTCTCCATTTTCTCATGAAATAGGTAATAATTAGATTTCTAGCGTTTCAATGAAAATCCAAGTGAGAGTAGCTGTCTATCTTCAGATCAACGTTAGTACAAAAACGCGGGCAGAAGCTAGTACATATTTAGCAAATAAATAAGGTTTTAAATCAATTATTGCAAACAGAAATTTTAAAAATACAAATTTACCTCATATTTGTTAATGTGTTCAGGTACTTGTCGCGTAACGCCAAGAGCGCGTGTGTAGGACACCTGTGAGTAAAACGCGCTAAATTCGACTACGAATATAACCATATTATACATGAAGAAGACGTAGACCCCCCCTGTGATCAAGCGTGGTATTTTGAAAACTCTCCTTAAAGTGTTACGTAATTTATATGTTCCCTTAACAGATTCTATTACAAACAAGATTGCCAAGATTGACAAGAGCATGCTTATAAAAAGCAAGTGTATAATTTGACAAGACTGCTAGTTTTAAGCATGCTTTTTAGCATGCTATTTTAGAGCAGTGTAT
This sequence comes from Aethes cnicana, assembly GCA_963971205.1. Lineage (NCBI taxonomy): Eukaryota > Metazoa > Arthropoda > Insecta > Lepidoptera > Tortricidae > Aethes > Aethes cnicana. The sequence goes on along the minus strand of OZ020289.1, from coordinate 1,460,202 downwards.
CTGTACCTTAAGAATACTCGTATGCATCTGAATCCCAAGCAACAAATTAGTGATTAAACATAACTAACTAATTTTTTTTATTGTTTTTCTTTCCTCTCTTCTTTTGTTGTATTTTTATTGCTTATTGTATTTTACTTTCAATAAGTTTAACTCGAAGTAATTTAAAGATGTGTGTGAAGTCCCCAATCCGCACTGGGCCCGCGTGGAGACTATAGCCCAACCCTCTGTAATAGGCTGTAGTAGTAAGTTTAACTCGATACTGTTACATATTTCAACTGGAAGTCAGTCTTCAGGATGTATGTATTCTTCGAAAATATGTAGGAAAAGACATATAACGAAGTTTTAAACATTTAGTTTAAAAAAAAAGTATATAATAAGACTCTTTCTTTTCAGCTTCTTACCAACCGGATCGTATATCAACGTCCGTCACAAGTCAATTGATAAGGTGGCCGCTCTTATCCACTACATCATCAACAACCCAGCCGTCTACTACAGCTACTTTCATTGGAAGAAGTTCTATACGTTCCACAAGAGTTTGGAGTACAAGGGCGTCTATGAACTCTGTGCTTTCCTCAATAACAAGACGTTAATGGAGACACACAGCTCTCACACGCAGTTTAGGAAATGGTGGTACAACAATACTGATTATGCGTTTTGTGCTAATAAGAAAGAGATGGGTACAGTGAGGTTGAGAAATAAGAAACCCCCTCTGATTGACTGATTGATTTATATTTATTAATTAACGATACATATGATTGTTGAAATAAAATTGAAAATTACAAATAAAAAGATCATTAAAAAAACAATTATATTAACTGTTAAGCGGGTTGATTCAAACCGTCCGTTAACGTTACGTACGTTTATATTTTACTATGGGACAAAATGATGTTTCTGTATGGAATGACAGCTCGGCGGGCATATTTAACGACCAGGAGTCCGTCAACTGCGCTTGAATCAACTACCCTAAAACTGGCAAGGTAACTGAAACTTTGTAACAGTGCCAATTTATTTGCCCTTAAAAAAAAGACGGAGGCGTAAGCCTAAGACCCATTGCTGACGGTACAAACTACTAAAATAACAAATAATAAAAAGGTCATAAATAAAACAATTAATAAAAAACCATTTGTATAGTTGAGAAAAGGTTGTCTGGTAGATATCGCTATTAAGCGATAAGACCGCCTGCTGTATGCCATACTTTTTGTGTAATTACATTAGGTCTGTACTGTTTCCTTGAATGTGTGGTGTTCAATAAAGTATATTAAATGGTATTTGTATTTGACAAAAAATCTCATCTTTACTACCTATAAAAACTGTTACCCTTAACTGGTACCCTTTCAATAATAGTACATTATTGCCGTGGCCGGGAAAGTAGGTATTTGCAGGCTGAGTACTGGTTTAAAGGGCCGAGGCTTCGCCGAGGCCCTTTAATATGTACGAAGCCTGCAAAGCCTTTCACGTGCCGAGGCTTATATAGTGCTCTTCTCAAAAATGAAAAAAAAAACCTTGATATTAGGTATTCATAATACAGCATTGACACGCACGCAAAGATACTCAAGTACTTACAACAAGTCCAATGGAACGCCAGTCTTATTTCGTATTCACCGATATTTGACTTTAACAGACACACTAACACGGCAAGTTAAAAACTCGCATGTAGATTTCTCGGTTTTTATAAAAATTAAAACCTTTTATTAATTTTTAAACCAAACTAGTAAACTATTTTCATGAAATTTAGCTAAATAAATCTGATACAAGACAAGAACTCCCGCTCTTTATGGATCGCTCTTTTTTTAAATTCCGTTCTAAAATACATTGCGCTGTTTCAGACACGGATAAAAACGTTTCATTTCGCGTCAATTGACAGAATACAGAACATGCAGACTTGGCTGTTTGGGAATTCCCTGCGCGTATACCTGCCGCGGAAGTAATTTCATACAAATTTACGGGGCATGTACTGAGTTTTTTTTTTTTTGACTGATCCTCAATGACGCACTTCGCGGTCTGATAGAAAGCAGACAATGACGAGTTTCCCGGGCATTTTTGAGAAAAAACTGTTTTAATTTTGAAGAAAAGAGAACATGGTCCGTTATGGCCTTAAAAACCACGGGAAGTTTATTAAAAATTATAAAAGTCTCTGCTAAAGGGTCCTTTTTTTGTCCTAATGCTTACTGTACATGTGACTTTAAAAGTTAAACATGTACTTTATTAACTAGTTTAATATTATTAAAGCCTATTACATATTATTAGTGTCCCATTTCAAATTGCTGGGCAATTGAATAGTTAAGAAAAAATCTATCAGAAGCACAGATATTTGAGCATTAATGAATAAACAAATAAAAAAATACCTAGATAATGTGATGTATTTACTTAGAACTAACTGTTCTAAAGTCTCTAATATAGAATAAATCTAAGATAGGTGCCATTTTTGTCATCGCCAGCTTGTTTTTCTTGATACAACAAGGAATTACTATGGAATGATAAAAAACAAATTGTCTATTTTTTAATATTCTCGCCCAAGAACTTGTCTAGATTTTTATAAAAGTTTTTTTTTGGCACGTCCGTAAAAAAAATATTCCTCTGATATTTTACTGCCCGGATGGCTTTAAAGGGAAAGCTGTATTTTGACCTTTTGTCACTTTCATGGCATTCCTTTGTTGCAAATCGCCAGTGGAAAACGTCTTGACATTTACTTACAAAAGAACCCTTCTCCATAATATCTTATACATACTTTAAACGCGCTAATCTATATACACAGTGGGTCAGAAAATATGGCAAATAATTAACCCCCCATATCGGCTATCGATTCTAAGTATATTGTATAGGTCTTTAATTTTTTTCGAGGTGGTAATAGTACATTACAGACCTAGGGTGGTGAATTCGTAAATGTCCCAGATCGCAGGTTTCTGTGGCCCGAACCGAAGGTGAGGGCCATAAATATGCGATCTGGGGCTTTACGAATTACCACCAGTGGTTTGTCAAAAGTTTTACGTCTTGCCTTGGCCAAGAAGTGAGATTTTCTCTCCGCGTAGCGGGCAGAAAATCCCACTTTATGGCCAAGGGTGATGTAAAAAACATTATTGTATATGGGATTGGTTGTGTGAGCGACGCCTGAATCCTATACAAAATTTTTTTTTTAACCAACTCAAAAAAAATAAAGACCTGTACAATATACTTAGAATCGATAGCCGATACTGTGGGTTAATTATTTGCCATATTTTCTGACCCACCATGTATATAAAACAAGAAACTGACTGACTGACAGACACTGACTGACTGATCGCTCAACGCAGAGCCGAAACTACTGGTCGTACAGAGCTGAAATTTGGCATGCAGATTCGTTGGGAAACGTAGGGGAGCACTAAGAGAGGATTTTTGGAAATTCCCCTTTAAGGGGTTAAAAAGGGGGTTGAAAGTTTGCATGAAACTTCTAAACCACTAAGCTTGAAAACGTGAAACTTGGCAGGGAGGTTCCTTTTATAGCATAAATGAACGTCAATAAAGGATTTTTGGAAATTCCCCCCTTAAGAGAGTAAAACGGGGGTTGAAAGTTTGTATGTAACTTCTAAACCGCTAGACCTATAAACATGAAATTGGGCAAAAAGGTTTCTTTTATGACATAAATGAGCACCTATGGAGGATATTTTGAAAATGCCCTTTCTTAGGGGTAAAAAGGGGGTTAAAAGTTGTATGTATCTTCTAAACTACTAAGCCTAGAAAAATGAACTTCGAAAGAAAAGTTTCTCTTTAGTTTCACTTTATGTTTGCCATTTACACCATGCAATTTAAATGAAAATATCTTAGGAGTTATCGAAAAGAACATGAATTCAGCGCTAAGTTAGCTGACCCGCAGCGGCCTTGCGGTGCTGACACGCACGAGGTGCGATGCTTATTACGACCAGTAGTTTTTCAATACGAGTTCAATATGAGTGGCGCAGTGAGTCCCGGGGCAGGAAACCGGCTACATATTAAGTTCGTTTTACACGCGTTCAGTGTTTATACCGGAAGAACGCTTAGATCCCGCGGGAACGCTATAGCCGAATTCCAGTCGGACGAAGTCGCGGGCAAAAAGCTAGTCTTGTATATTTTTCTGTTTATTTATATATTCAGGCGATCTCAGAAACGGCTCTAACGATTTGGACGAAATTTGGAATGTAGGGCTTCACGGGGGCGACAAATCGAGCTAGCTAGGACTCATATGTGAGAAAACTCGGTTTTAGCTATTTTCCCGAGTAAAGCTCGGTCGCACAGTACTATGTAAATAACAGGAGGCAGCTCAGTCAGATTTGAGATCCCTTTAACTATGTATGCAATGACATTTTACCGTATGAAAGAGACATTTGATTTCTTTTAAAGTAATTAGTAATTTTAGTAATCATTATATGTACTTAATCATCATCATTTCAATCATCATATGTAATCATCATCATTTCAGCCGAAAGACGTCCACTGCTGGACATAGGCCTCCCCCAAGGCTCGCCACTCAGACCGGTCCTGTGCTACTTACTTCCACCGGTTTCCCGCGACCTTCACGAGGTCGTCGCTCCATCTTGTTGACGAGCTGTCGGTAGGCCTCCAACAAGACATTTGATTTATTTTAATGTAATTAGTAAAATTAGTAAAATGCCTTTAACAAATCCCTTTTCAATAATCGTGTAGCAATGGGGACTATCGTTTCTTTGCTCACCAGTTGGCGCCACTGTTGACTAAGATCCAGGGCTGCGTTCCGAATCGCGCTTAGAGCGCTCACAGCACCTTGCATCCTTTTTCCTCTTAGGACTCCACTTTCAAGAGGAAAAGGGATGCAAGGTGCTGTGAGCGCTCTGAGTGCATTTCGGAACGCAGCCCAGAGGTATAGCTGTCAAAGGCGACTTTATAAGATCGGCGCCGAAACAAAGTTTTAAAATCTTGAATCTCATTTAGTTTATTAATTATAAATAACTATCATAATATCGAGTGCCACAATGTTGTGCAGTTCCGTTTTGTTCGGAAAAAAAATCCGCTTTCAAAGCGTTCACACTCATCGTGACATATTCCATATTTGCGATAATTTCGCGAATGAATTCACTTTTGAAACCAGTGAAAAGTGAATGTTATTGGACCTCACGCGACACTAGCGCCTCTAGTGGCAAATTCACACGCGATAGCCCCCATTGAATGAAATAACTCCAGTCATTTAGAATTTAAGGAGGACCAAAGAAACTGATACTCACTACATAAAATATTCATCATCATCATCATCATTTCAGCCAAAAGACGTCCACTGCTGGACATAGGCCTCCCCCAAGGCTCGCCACTCAGACCGGTCCTGTGCTACATAAAATATTGACTCAAGTAAAAATGCAATATACCTAACTAAAAATCAATCTTATTTTTCACTTCAGCTTTTACAATCCTACAGGCTAACAGAATGTGACTTACATTTAAAACAGTTGTGCCACATTTCTTTCATCATTTCAATTTCTACTATAACGTCATATCCTATAAAAAGGTATAGCAAAAAACCTCATGCAGTTATTACCTTTTAATAGGCAGCTTATATTCATGAGTTTCATGATGCTCAGTGTAGGACCTGACCGGGCATATTCACCCTCTCATCGCATCTTGGCTCCTCGAATATTCAACAGGACTTGATTACAAGCTAAAACTGTTGTCACCCGACAGTAGTGAGCTAGGAATATTATTGTTACCAGACTTTCAGACTTTATTCAAGAGTTCCAGTAAGTAAACAAGTAACACTTTATTGTACAGAATAAAACACACAAATACAATTATCTAGTTCCATGCCACACCATCACACAGCAGCATATTCACGTCCCACTGCTGAGCACAGGCCTCCTCTCATCAAGAGAAGGTTCTGAGATATATAGTCACCAAGCGGGCTGCACACGAATCCTTGAATTACTTTCCAGATGCGTTTGCGTTAGGTCTCCACGCGCTGTTTGCTTCACCGAAAAGCGCGGTGGTAATTTAAAATTTAATTTCGCACATAAACTATGAGGTGTGAGCCGGGTTCAAACCCCGACCCTCCGCATGAGACGGAACACAAAATGAAGTCAACTTAACAAAAAAGTGTAGACAAAGTACCGTCGGCAGAAACGAGGTCGCCTGGAGAGGCCTAGTTTGCATACCGTCGGCGCGCATATTCATCGGCACTCTGACCCTACTTACCCACTACAATATGCTAAATTGTGCTGTGTTGGTATTTTGTGGACGTCTCAGGCAAGCCAAAAGGGTGATGACATGGTTTATAAGTAAAATTTTTGGCCAAACACATTATGCCTGGGTTGGTTCAAGCACAATTCAATTCATGGGCATTAAATATGGCCGCCGAGCTCTCATTCCATACAGGAACGTCATTTCATCCCACAGTAAAATATTTCACGAACGCTGCATAGTTAACGGACAGTAGCACCACCATGAGTTTACAGTGACCGTTCTCGCTAGCGACTACGTGAACGATTTGTATGAAGAATATTAGTCCAACGAGTGACCGCCAGGGGCGCTGTACTATTCTTCATACAAATCGTTTACGTAGTCGCTAGCGAGTATTCGGCAAGATACATCATCATATCATCATTTCAGCCGATATACATCCACTGCTGGACATAGGCTTCCCCCAAGGTGCGCCACTCAGACCGGTCCTGTGCCACTCGCATCCACCGCGTTCCCGCGACCTTTACAGCTCGTCTACCGGTTCGCGGACGGCACACCAGAACTTTCTGACCCCATCGGCCATCAGTCCTGCGAGCAATGTGCCCCGCCTACTGCGACTTAAGGTTAGCAATTCTTCGGGCTATATGTTTTTTATGCGCATAATCGTATCTTTAGGGAAATGGGTTAGACACCACCATGTAAAAAAAAGAAACACTTTTCCCGATGTCCATAGTTTCCATTCCAATAGTCATCCAGCAGCCAGTTGATGCCAGTTTGATGGATTTGGTAAATTTGAAACTAACTAATAAAAGTGGCCAGAAAAGACTTAATTCCTTAAGAAAACACACACATTGTTACACACCATATGATAATTTTGGGTCAGTCCTCAAAAATCCTCAATAAATGCACTATTTATTTGGAAGTGAGTTCGCAAAAACGTACAATGGGGCCTTATAAAACTAGCTCTAGATACATTGAACGGTTAACTGGGTGAACTTCATGCACCTGTGACCGGGAAATACTTACCGGAGTATTCCCAATGGAAGATTATATGTACTTATTGTATGCATTGAGATACTTTGGAGGATAAATTAGGCCTACTTCATAAAGAATGAGAATCGACATCATTCTCTAAATATGTAATTGTACCTAAATAGTCTCAACTTTTAGAAGTGACCCTACTACATTGCGGTTGAGTGTATTTGACAAATATTACTGTTCCATCTCTTACGTGCATTAGGTATGCAAAAAGGATGTACGTAAGTTATACATACACAAATAAAAGCCAAGCAAAGTGCCAGTACTTGATAGTTACTTGTTATCAGAAACAAGTGTCACAATGAAAATACAGAGTGTAAATTAAATATAACTAACGTAGTCATAAGGTAGGAAGCCGTGGTGGCCTAGTGGTTCGATCTACCGCCTCTCATGCAGAAGGTCGGGTGTTTGATTCCGGCTCGCACCTCTAAGTTTACTTTTGTGCGAAATTCAATTTGAATTGACCACTGAGCTTTTCGGTGAAAGAAAACATCGTGAGGAAACCTGCACGCATCTGCGAAGTACTTAATTCAGTGATGTGTGTGAAGTCCCCGATGCGCACTGGACCCGCGTGGGGACTATAGCCTAAACAAATAGGTTGCAGTAGTATTAGTAGTGATAAGGCGAGAGGAAATTGAAAAATAAGTTGATTGATACAAACCGTTTCTTAAAAACCATCTTGTGTTTGTGTATTATTATCAGTTTCAGTTAAAGTGGGCGAAATATATATTGCTAAATTCTAGAACAATACATACATACAAGTGAAGTTGATAAGATTTTAACAAGTTTTTTCTTGAAACTTTTTCGTCTATTCCGTGAAACCCATGAATACAGGCAGTATAATACATAGTATACATAGTAAGTACTTGTTTAAAGACTTGTTCAGGAACCATAATATCTTTATATAGTTACAATCTCTTATATCTAAGTTTATTTGTTCACACCAACAGCATCCCCGAATATGACATGTATATACACTCATATGTTTTGGTGACGAACGTTTATAGGGGAACTAGCTTTTCCCCGCAACTTCGTATGCGCAGAAATATTAAAAAGTAAAATCCCGATTCTTCCCGTTCCCGTGGGAATTTTGCAAAATCCTTTCTTAGCGGATGCCTACGTCATAACATCTACCTGTATGCCAAATTTCATCCCGATCCGTCCAGTGGTTTGGGCTGTGCGTTGATAGATCACTATGTCAGTCAGTCAGTCTTGACCTTTGAGTTTTATATATACACGGTGGATCAGAAAATATGGCAAATAATTAACCCACAGTATCGGCTATCGATTCTAAGTATATTGTATAGGTCTTTAATTTTTTTTTGAGTTGGTAAAAAAAAATGTATATGGGATTGGTTGTGTGAGCGACGCCTGAATCCTATACAAAATATTTTTTTTTTACCAACTCAAAAAAAATTCAAGACCTATACATTACACTTAGAAACGATAGCCGATACTGTGGGTTAATTATTTGCCATATTTTCTGATCCACCATGTATAGATATGCTGTCTGTTACCTCTTCACGCTTCAACCGCTGGACCGAATGAGATGAAATTTGGTATGGAGATAGTTGGAGTCCCGGGAAAGGACATAGGCTACTTTTTATTCCGGAAAAACGCATAGTTCCCGCGGGAACGCGATAACCGAATTCCACGCGGGTAAAGTCGCGGGCAGAAGCTAGTTTTGTTATATTTTTCTCATTTTACAGCAAGATAAAACTATTAAAGCTACATTTGTTTAAAATGTAAATAATAATGTGCACGGTATTTTCCCTCCTCTCTCATCGATTACCATTCTCATGAACTTTCTAAAGCCGATAGGGCACAAGGGACGCGATCCGTTACTTTGCTCAATTACATTCGCTCAGTCGTGCCGTTTTGCACAGATTCTGCTAAATATTTATTTCATTTGTATAATAACGAAGCCGTGGTGGCCTAGTGGTTCGACCTACCGCCTCTCATGCAGAGGGTCGGGGGTTCGATTCCGGCTCGCACCTCTAAGTTTACTTAAGAGGGTTTATCCTGAAAGTTGGCAACGTCGCATATAGCTGTCAAATGTTTCGCCGTTTTCATTACTTTCTCAATATTACGAATTAAAGAAGAAGTTATCATTCTATGGTTGAATGACGCGTCTCGTTTTATACCTATTTGTTGGTTAGGCATTCAAATGATAAGATTACATTAAAACGCATGGAAAATGCGATGGAAAGTTTTCAAAAGATAGTACTTCCGTAATCCTAAACATTTCATGTTCCCAGGATAATTGTTGCAATCCATGCTTAAGGTTTTATTCAACCATAGAGCGACAATTCATATTTTCATTCAGTAATATTTTAAATTAATGAAAACAATGAAATATTTGACAGCTATTTGCGACGTTGCCAGCTTTCAGGATAAACCCTCTTAATGTGCGAAATTCAATTTGAATTTACCACAGAGCTTTTCGGTGAAGGAAAACATCGTGAGGAAACCTGCACGCGTCTGTGAAGTAATTCAAAGATGTGTGTGAAGTCCCCAATGGGCTGGTCCTGGGCCCGCGTGGGGACTATAGCCCAAACCCTCTCGTGATGAGAGGAGGCCTATGTCCAGCAGTGGGACGCAAATAGGCTGCAGTAGTAGTAGTAGTAGTATAATAAAAGTTCGACAACCAATGTCTTTATACGTTTTTCGAGTTGTTTCGCTGTTAATACGATACGTACTTAACTTAGATTAATTTTGTGTCAATGAAGTTACAGTAACATCGAGTAGGTCCACGTCACATTTCCAAGTGCTTGAAGCTTTGCTCGATGGTCGATTTGAAATAAAATAGATACTTAGCATTGACCGATAATAAGTAATAACATATGGACGAACAGTGCCTAACAGAATATGTCAAAATATATGGAGCAAACTGACATTAGAAAATACGTTCCAATATACTAATAACGCCTATAATAACATTAATAGATCAATGTAATAACGCCTCTTTATAACGAAGGCCAAACGGGTGCCCGAGCTGTACCGGCACCCGTTTTGACGGGGCCATTTTTGTCCGGCTGATTGTGAATCCTTACTTATAATATACTTATTTTCTTTTATTTTTCATTTTCTTTATTAAGGGAAACAAACAGCTTAAAATATTACATAAGATGGCTTAAACATTTAAGTGGTGCAGAAGCCAACAAAGTTTCCACTGATGGTTAGATCATGCAAAAATTACGAACTTAAAGCTAGCCACTATGCAAGTATAAAAAAAAAAAAAAAAATATATAATAGATGAATGTTAGTTACCCATTTAATTCACATGCGAATGAAATTCATATAACTCATTATTTGACTCCAAAAACTCTTTATACTCTACACTAAACTTTGCGAAAATTGAATAAACAACATTCAATCCTGAATCGGAATCCAGGAAAGATGGATGAACAGCCGTCTCTGTATGGAGTAGGGATAAAAAGTATTCAATAATAAATCTACCGCCCGTCCGTCACAGATGCGATACCATTCTAATGCTAAAGAAAAAAAGGTGACTTTAATAATTCAAGTGATTGATATGGCTCGGGAGGGAATAGACAGTTTTTTTGCGTTATTGACTGAGATTGAATATTTGCAAATATATTTTATATTGCCAGGTTCGGTGACGGTTGTGATTCAGGAAGTCACAGTTTAGAATAGTCTGGAACTGTGAGTCTACTAGATACATAAAATTACCTTAATCCATATTAATCCATACTATATACTATAATATTATAAATGCGAAAGTAACTCTGTCTGTCTGTCTGTCTGTTACCTCTTCACGCTAAAACGGCTTGACCGATTGACTTGAATTTTGGTATAGATATAGTTAGAGGCCCGAGGAAGGACATAGGATAGTTTTTATCCTGGATTTCTACCCTTAACGGGATGAAATCCGGGATACCACGATAAGTTATGCACTTAAGCAGTAGTAGCAATTACGTGTATTATAATGTTTGCTATTCCAATTTAGTACTAACTAGGGTACTTTTTATCCCGGAAAAGCGCATAGTTCCCGCGGGAGCGTGATAACCGAATTCGACGCGGGCGAAGTCGCGGGCAGAAGCTAGTGGTCTATAAATATAACATTTATTATAAACAGGTGCTATGCTACAATAAGCTGATCAACCATTACCTTACTTATAATTATACAAAGCCAATTAAAGGTTTTCGCTTATAGAAACAAAATATATCACTGTACATATATTCTCAATACCGAACAGCTACATACTAAAATGTTAGAAGCAGTACATGAATCATAGTAGGGTTACAATATACTGAAACATAAAGCCAATAGAAAAATATATGTGAATTTTGAAAGTTACTCTTAATGTTAAGATTATAAAGCCTCTGACACGGACCCCGCATTTGAAATGATAGTCGTTATTCGACATATCCATTCCATCCATTAAAATACGATAGATAACTTTACGTTAACATTCCAAAATGTCTAATGAAATGAATATTAATAGTTAAATCCGACGTACACTGACTAATTGACCGCTAGTGAAACTTCGACCTGTGGTCGCTATTATAAATATTAACGAGCGAAGTTCTCGATTTACCTCGAATAATTAGCTCCTCTAATGATGACTGGCATAATGATGAGGTTCAGAATTCATAGACATAGACATTTATTTCTCAATATCAAATTACAGCATATTTTACATGTCAAAATAAGAGAATCTCACATTGAGATCGTCAGAAAGAATACAAAATAAAAATATAATGAAAATCAGGAATAAAATATTTCACCGTTAGGATCGTCAGGATTCAGGGTATTTATGATCCTTGTCGTCACCCAGTCTTCATTGATGTTTTCCTCTGTCACCAAATGAAGAAGGTAATTCTCGTCGTGTGACATTTGAATCGAGACTTCCCTGTACGCTTTTGTGGCCGTAGATATTCTCCAATGTGTAGGTGTAGATGCTGCTAATTTCTCTTTGACCTCATAAATTTTATAGGATACACTTTGGAGAGTGTGCGGGGGAATTGTTTGATTTAATTCCACCATCCCCATTTCGTCTCTACGGGACTAGGCGTGGTCTTGGATTCCATCCTTATGTTGTAGATATTCCTCCAGCGCTTCGATTCATGCTTCATTCATCATGCGAACAGCTAAGGAGTGGAATTCTCTACCGGCCGATCTCTTCCCCGATACTTATAAATGGATCTTTTCATATCAGGAACTATCAGGAACCCTCTCGTGATGAGAGGAGGCCTGTGCCCAGCAGTGGGACGCCAATAGGCTGTAGTAGTAGTAGTAGGTACTATCTAAGTAAGCATGTATCACCTTCGAACGCATCGTCACTTACCATCAGGTGAGATCGTGGTCAAATGCTTGCTTATAAATAATTTAAAAAAAAAAATTTTTTGAAAAACAACGTGTATTTTTATTTGCAGGCCAATTACTTCTCTATTCAGATTATGTAAAAGAATGGACGAGGATTATCCGAATTCAGTTCATAGTCACATTACGTCCATGTCAGATTGAAAGAAGTTATCAAATCCCTGAATTGCGAATAGGGATCCCATCGGCTGGCTCAAATAAATGCAAGATGTAGAGTTAATGATGAGACCTTTTTAAAATTTATGGCAATTGGGCTATAGTTGTTGTTCTGTTTCTTTAAAACCCGACGCTTGAAAATGCAAATGTCATCACTATATTCGGGAGCTGACTAGCATTTGGCATTGTCAAATAGGTCGTTAATGCGGAGCGCAGTTGACTAACTCTCTAGTCCTTCAAAGGCTTCTTGAATGTCCAACTTTTGCTTTGCAGTATTCAGCTTGCAATAGGGTGTCAACGTTATGAATTAAGCAAGTAAGTATATTTCATCTCATCATATCAGCCGAAAGACGGTCACTGCTTTAATAGGCCTTCCCCAGGGTTTAGCCACTTAAATCGGTCCTATACCCTATCATCGCTCCATCTTGTTGGAGCTTTACCGACACCTCGAAACTTTATTGTATTTATAAGAAAACATAATCACATTTCAAATGAGATATTCACAAAAATGACAACCTAACGACAGACGTCTCCTGAATCCATTACTAACCAAATATTACTGAATACAATCTAAAACAAAACAGGTTCTGAATCATAAACGAAGTCCCGCCTGTAGAAATTAGTACTTTATAAATGTAACTGCTACATAATAAAGGTCCTTAAAACACGAGTGGGGTTTTATCAAGCGAGCCGCCAGGCGAGTTTCATAATAATATCGCACGAGTGTTTTAAGCCCTAATTATGTACAGTTGCATACACAACCTTATCTACACTCATTTTATAAATCCTTTAAGATGTTTCAAAATCGGTCAACAATGGCGGCAATTCGAATACGTCAGTGTCTCACATTCAAAATTCAAAAATCACAGACTAAATAGAGCCGACATTTGAATTTGGAACAAACTTTCGCTCCGTCTGACTGAAGAATATATAGGCGGGCATTGCTGTTCGAATATGTTCTAAATTTGAATGCTCTTAGACCATCGAATTCCATGGTCTAATACAGCTATTAGAACATTTTCACAGATAAGAAATCTGTTCTAACTAAACAGTTTATCTTAATGCTGGTCATAATTTGCGGTTTTTGAACCCATCATAGAGGGTTTATGATATGAGTGTAGATAAAGGATTGAACTCCTAAACATTTCCAATGAGTTTTAACACATAATACAGCCTATAGATAGAGCAATAAAATCGGGGTCACGTTGTATGGAAAATCCTATACAACGGTGAAGCACTTCCGCCTTGGACGCAGAGCTTATTGCTTGATCGCGTATAATGCGCCATATTAATTGGTGTATTGTTATATTACCTACTTACGTATAGAAGTTACATCTCGTAGTCGCCTAACCGAGGCGCTCTGTATTAAACAACCGTCCAAGTAATTTATGTGTTTAATTTCGCAAAAAAAAAGACGCGAAGTTAACTGTTCCCAGAAAAAGCGGGGGAAAAAACTTCACGCGACCATTTAATTTATAGCGAAAAAGTGTTTCGGCGAAAACGTGTGATATTGTAACGCGTTCTTTCCGATATTAATTTTGTCGCGAGAGGAAGTTAAATTCACTTTTTCTCCCTTTTGTTTTTACGTATGAACTGAATATTTTCATATTATGGTGAGTAAGTATACTTATTTTTGACAGTAAAGTAAATTTCACCTAATGTAACTTTTTTAATAAAACTTATGAATACTTCTAGCATAATTGTAAGTATTTTAGTACGCTGAGCATAAGACACGACACCTTGATAAAGTTTGCTCTAAAAGCTTCATAGGTAATTAATATTAAACTTACCTCATGCTGCATTTAGGACAAATAGAAGTTAGGTACGATAGGTGCAATACCAATACAACTCAATTATTTGTCGAGGGACCCTCTTCCTCGCTGGTTGGCCAAGGCCCGGTTCCTATATCCACGAAACGCCTCGTTTTGCCTACGGACGGTTGATTTTTGACATTTGTTCCATAGAGAATCTGTCAAATTTTAACCGTCCGTAGGCAAAACGAGGCGTTACGTGGATATAGGAACCGGCCCCAAGACAAGTAGGTATTTTTTATTGAGGTAACACTTTATATACTACACATGTCTTTGAACTATTTTTTTTTCATAAAAAATAATTCTTAGGTAGGTACTGTAGACTTAGTATAGCCCTCGCTATACGAACTCTTTAGGGTTGTAGTTTTGTAAAACGTTCTAGAACTACTGATCATTTGAATATTAAAAAAAGAAAGCCTTCTGGAACGTCTAGTGGTAGTCTGAAGCTCGTTGTAGCAACGTGCGCTTGTAAACTTAGGCCCCACTATAAAACCAATATAAGTATTAATATAATTCTTCATTTCATTTAACTTCAAGGAGTACCTCTAGCACTACCATCTGACGATCCCCCAGTTTCTTGTCACAGTAGGTATTTTCATTTGTTTCCCATAGGTATGGCCACAGCACTTGTTTCGCAAGTCAGTAAAAAAAACTTCCTAAGTTAACATAAACATCAGTCTAATGTTGATAATTTACTACAACAGCCTATTTACGGCCCACTGCTGGGCACAGGCCTCCTCACATCACGAGAGGGTTTGGGCTACAGTCCCCACGAGGGCCCAGTGCGGATTGGGGACTTCACACACATCTTTAAATTACTTCGCAGATGCGTGCAGGTTTCCTCACGATGTTTTCCTTCACCGAAAAGCTCAGTGGTAAATTCAAATTGAATTTCGCACATAAGTAAACTTAGAGGTGCGAGCGGGAATCGAACCCACGACCCTCTGCATGAGAGGCGGTAGGTCGAACCACTAGGCCACCACGGCTTAAAAAAAAAAAAAAAACAATATAAGTATTAATATAATTCTTCATTTCATTTAACTTCAAGGAGTACCTCTAGCACTACCATCTGACGATCCCCCAGTTTCTTGTCACAGTAGGTATTTTCATTTGTTTCCCATAGGTATGGCCACAGCACTTGTTTCGCAAGTCAGTAAAAAAAACTTCCTAAGTTAACATAAACATCAGTCTAATGTTGATAATTTACTACAACAGCCTATTTGCGTCCCACTGCTGAGCACAGGCCTCCTCACATCACGAGAGGGTTTGGGCTATAGTCCCCACGCGGGCCCACTGCGGATTGGGGACTTCACACAAATCTTTGAATGACTTCGCAGATGCGTGCAGGTGTCCTCACGATGTTTTCCTTCACCGAAAAGCTCAGTGGTAAATTCAAATTGAATTTCGCACATAAGTAAACTTAGCGGTGCGAGTCGGAATCGAACCCCCGACCCTCTGCATGAGAGGCGGTAGGTCGAACCACTAGGCCACGACGGTTGATAATTTATTATCAGTCAATTGCTTTGACTGTCAACAGTATGGTAACATACATAATTGCTTCCATTAATGATCTGCAGCTTCAATATAGGATTAGTGCAGTAAATCTCATCACAGGAATCTTGCCGCCTTCTTGATCTGCTGCCAATTAGGACGATGTGATACCAGTTATTGTATCAAATGATTTACCTAGCCTGGCATGTCTGATGGATGGTAATATGGTAGAGTCATTCAGTAATCATAGACAACATTTTATTTTTTTAAACGTCTATTTTATTATCTATTTTTATTAGCTAGTTAGCAGCTAGGGCTGGCTCGTCCAGGGATGTCCCACGCTCTGACATCCATATTAATAATAATATTAATCCATATTATTATTTATTATTAATATTATAAATGCGAAAGTAACTCTGTCCGTCTGTCACCTCTTCACCCTGCCCGCGACTTCGCCCGCGTGGAATTCGGTTATCGCGCTCCCGCGGGAATAATGCGTTTTTCCGGGATTAAAAGTAGCCTATGCCCTTTCTCGAAACCCCAACTATCTCCATGCCAGATTTCATCTCAATCGGTCCAGCGGTTGAAGCGTGAAGAGGTAACAGACAGTCAGACAGACATACTTTCGCATTTATAATATTAATATGGATAGTATGGATATGCATAGTAATAGCTATTTAAATCCCTCCGTATTTAAATAGAGCTGTCGTGCCTAAAAGTGGGTAGACTGACTAATGGTTACCCAGTTACGCCGCTTGCATAGTCATTACTCACGCGTCCCATCGCCATTTCAGGGCCTTTTAATTTTAAATTTAGTAATTGAAAAGAATCCAAACATTTTTTTTATGAGGAGTGACTTTTTTTATTATGTACTAGTTGTGCCCCGCGACTTCGTCTGCGTCGAATATAAAATTGCCGATAACTTTTCTTTTCGACATCCGATTATAATCGAACATAGCTTATATGTTGCTCCAAATGATGCTCTATCTACCCTTGAAAACTGCATTCAATTCGGTTCAGTAGTTTCGGAGATTAACTCTAACAAACAGACAGACAGACAGACAGACAGAAAAGTTTTCTAAAAATCGCTGTTTTGTGGTCTAACATACATAGTTAGACCCCCCGTTCCTTTTTTTGAACTTATTTCTATGTACAGACACGCCGGGTTCTGCTCTTTTATTATAGTACTAGATAGATAGATAGATAGATAGATATAAGATAAAAGACAGATAGATAGAAAGATAGAAGATAGATATACATATAGATAGATAGATGGAAAATAGATTAAGTCTAAGAAAGATGCTTTTTGAAAAGCGAAAGGCGAGGTTTTTTCGGGCGATCGATGGTTTCAGTTGAGTTTCAACTGAGTGAAAACAGAGCAAACAGAAAGTGTTAGGTACTGACTATACCGTAAGTTCAATAGTGATCTCACTATTTTACGGTAAAGCAATTGGAAAAATAAGACCCAACTTCTAAACATTTCCTTCCTTGTCTTGACAATCGCAAACAACAGAAATGCTGTCCGTGTTCTCCCTTTCCAGGTTTTTATTGTAATTTTAAAATCATGCCCCGTTTGATTATATCGAACACTAAAATTTAAATATTTTAATGAGCGCGCCGCGATCATTACGGGTAGTAAAGGGGGGTAAACATGTGCATTGTATTAAAGAACAGAGGGTCTTATATTCTCTTGTTACGCCTCAAATTGTCGACACTTGAGTACAGATTAGCTTCGTTACCCCGCGCCGGAGCGTACCTGTCTGTAGGGATGGGAAATAAGTATCGATGGAGGTAAATAAATATCGGTGACGGACTTTTAGACCGTTTGAGAATCTCGATAATTTGGAAACTATTGTAATATCTAAATGTTCTTGAAAATTACTAAAGGTCTTAAGTAAAATGGCTGATTCCTACATGCGTTTTAACTGCCGTCAGCCCCACAGAACACAGATCGAGATAGAATGCTAAAGTTTACCTACCGCGCGTGGAAAAAAGTAGACAATATGTCCACTTTGCTCGCTTCTAAGCTCAGTTCGCTTCCGACCGCCTTCCGCGAGCAACGACACATCAAAAAAAGAAAATGACTAAGTGTGCCGTATTTAACTGTACAAACAACACCAGCGTTGGTGGAGTTGGTCATCAGGGTGTTACCTATCATCGGTAAGTACTTTCTGTCTTGAAATATCTGTTATTTTTGTGAAAACGATTTATTTTGTAGCTCTTTATTAGTTTTACCAAATTAGTAGCGAATGCCTTGTGTCCAATGCTCGTTTTCCATTGCGGCTTTAATCTATTGCGCCAAACTTGCGGATATTGAAAGCCAGCAATGTAAAAGTAGTCAAGCCAAACGCTCGAGGCGTCGACCAACCGCGTTCCAGGCCGATTTCTCATTATTCTGTCAATAGTGATGTGCACCTGCTAATTTCAATGCCGATTTCATAATCGATTAAAATCAGACAGAAAAATGATAATAAAAATGCATATTATAATGTAGCTATAAAACGTGGTAATAAGTGAACAGCTAGTATTATCAGAAATACTTGAATATACCTACTACTATGAATGGAGTTACACGATCAGTATTTCATTTATCTATTGTTATTACAAGCTTTTATTTAGTTTCACATGTCCCGATGTTTGTTTGATTAGTTTAAGTGTGAGTGTTAAAACATTTTAAAACCATTTCGCATTATGCTGTGGAAACGAATCATCATTTTTCTGTCGTGTTTTATCGATATGTAAATCGATTAAAAATGCTAAAGATCTTAAATCGTTTAGCCGCTTGACAATCGATGCTGTTAAATCGGAGTCGCGCATTTTTTGTTGCCCATCACTAAATTACTCTCGTGACGTCATCGTAGCGACGCAAAATGTTACACGCTTGGTTCCCATACAAATGGACGAACAACCGTACTCTATAGTATCTGATCTCTGTGGTCAGCCCGCTGTCATATTTTATGCAGTTATCATCATTTTCGTGTTTTTTTTTGTATATTTTTGCAACAATACTAAAAATAAAATCGGAGGTACCAATATAAATGGAAATTGCAGAAAATGTGGTAGAGGATTGACGGCGGTTGAAACGCTTGTAGAATCACCGAAATATATTCCTCGTATTTTGTCACTGTCAAATTTGAATTTAAAAACGAAGATAATATGTAATATTTCTGGATAACCTACCTACTTAGCTGTGAAAACTTGATGACGACATATTTGTATAGCAGCAATATATACAATAGCAATACATTACTCAATTAGTATAAAAGAATCCGACTGCGTTGTTCTTCATAAGTTCCTCGTTCGTGTAGACAGGGTCGCCATGTACCTAATAAAGCAAGTGTTCAGTAGTGTAAAGAGGACTTTATTCAGTAAAAAACGTATTTTATACATGTGAGATTGTCGCTGATAAAAACTACTGTGTTACTGCTAAACATTAAAACTGACTAATTGCCAACTACACCTCCCCGAAAATCCCATTAGTTTTTTAAAAGTAAACAAGTACCTTTTGGATACATCATCATCATCGGCTCGTATGGCTAATGCTGGACGTAAGCCTCTCCCATAGCACGCCACTCAGTATTTTCCAGCAACCCTACTGTGTCATCGCTCCACCTATCTACAGGACGCCCTACACTTTCGTTTGCCGATTTGTGGCTTTTGGATACGTGCGCACTTTATCCACGGACGGCTGTGCCCGCCGACGCGACGTAATATCGATACTTTAATCGACTCTGGCACGTCACTGCGCATGTTTCCAAGTGGTCGCGCGAGGAAGCTCGCGGAATAATGATTTCTTCGAGTCTGTTTGAAGCACTGCCATTACGCCGATACGTTTGTGCTGCACCTAATAGCGATCTCGAGCTCGTAATTGTTTACCTTTGTAAATTTGGGACTCGGCTTTGTGACGGGCATAATCGTTATACGATTCCGTTTTTAAAATAAATAAGAATTGAGAGCTTTTCGCAGTTTTTTTCAGCGCTTTTTTCAGTGGTATATTGAAATTAAATTTCGCACATGTATTCATGAGTAAACCTAAAGGTGGCTAGCTGATCGATATTTGAAGAGAGAAGAAGAAGAAGAAAAACATTTATTCGTGACGATAAACACACAACATGAAAGCATAAAAAGACGGGTTATGGTTGGTCACGAAATTATTTGAACCTATATACTAGTTGACTGCTACATTAAATAAGGACTGAGCTGGTTCAGATATGGTTTAATGCCGGAAACAACTATGACAATCACAGTAAAACAAAAGGGTATCAAAAATAGACAATAAAAAAACTATAAAACCATAAATTTAATATCTATAAAAAGGAGAAATCTTGCACATTATGTATTACCCCTCCGCATGAGAATCATTATTGTAATGGTGCTCGAAATGGTTCTGGCCGAAAATCAACGCCGTGGCTTCCCGCCCGGCATTTCTGCCGAGCCCCACCCACTTCACCAGATAACTTTAAACTTATATTTATAAGTTATTACCTAGAATAACTTTAGTCATTTTTTTTATATCATTGGTATAGGCAAACGAGCGCACAGCGCACCTGAAGGTAAGTGGTCACTGCGGCCCATGGACACCGAAATCCTATGATCCCCCATTAAGGAACCATAAGATCTCGAATGTGTTGCTTACCCTAAGGCCCAAGATGCCTCAATTTCTTGCCTCTGTGCAAGAAATTTCACCGGCAGTCTTAACTTCGTACCGGAACACAACAGTGCGAGCACTGCTATTTGGCGGCAGGTTAGCGGGGAAAGACGGTGGTACCACCCCGGACGGACCTAGCACCAGGCCCTAACACTACCAAATGCTGCTATGCTGGCGAATATCATTTCAGTTCTGCATGAAAGCTCAAACCACTTGGCTACTACTACTACTACTACTACAGCCTATTTGCGTCCCACTGCTGGGCACAGGCCTCCCCTCATCATGAGAGGGTTTGGGCCACCACTTCGCTACCACAAAATAATAAGAGGCCTTTTTTACGTTGGGAAAAAAATCTTGAAGCAGGTCGTTATTAGCTCTTGTGGTGGTCGGTAGCGGAAGTTATAAGATAATTGTCCAATAGGGATGACGACAGGGTGACGAAATCGAAATTCTAATTAGTCCGTCAGTCAGGTAATGAAAAAACATTATAGAATAGAATAGAAGATAATTTATTTCAGTATAAGCTTACACAAAAATACAACATACAAGGAAGAAGAAATACAATGGCAGAGCTTATTTGCTAATTATATACTAACTATACTGAAAAGGGTGAACACTCAGCGTTATGCCGGGCACTACTAGAGCATCCGACGCTGGTCTTCCGTGAACACCAGTAGGGAGCGCAGTTGTGCGCAGCTGCTAAAATAATTCCGTAGACAAATACTGACGACTAACAATTTTAACATCAGAGAAGTATTTTTTGTTTTATCAAATTAACAAAGAATGACTAAGTTAAAACGCATTAAAGTTGGAGAGTGGGGGCTAACTACGTCACCGTTAGGTATAAATCGTACCTAACCGTAACGTCACGCGACATTTCAACTCAATATATCTCCGTATAAGTTTGATTACGTGAAAAAAGAAAAAAACGTGTCCAATACTTTTCAATAATCTTCCTGATAGACTAAGGGAGAAAAAGTTGTAGTCATCCCTATTACAAGTCATGCATACAAATCCATTAACCTACTGTCCGTGTTAATACAGTTAAATACGGTAATGTCGTGTTGCACAGTAATTTGTGGGCATTGTGCATGTTCAACAAAACTTTCATTTCATTGTAACTTACCTACCTATCATATATTCTTTTACTATAATAAAAGAAAGGTTTTTACCTCTTTCTGTCCGCCTGTCTGTTTGTTAAACTAATCTCTAAAACTACTGAACAGATTTATTTGCATGCAGTTTACACAGGTGAACTCCATTCGGTGCACAATATTAAAATCGAATGTCGGGAAAAAAGCAAGTTATATTAATCTATTTCTTCAACGAGGGCAAAGTCGCAAAGGGCAAAGCAGCGAACGACATAGAAAAATTTAATGTTTGTTTGCATCGTACATCTAATTAGCTTCTGCCCGCGACTTCGCCCGCGTGGAATTCGGTTATCGCATTCCCTCGGGAACTACGCGTTTTGCCAGGATGAAAAGTATCCTATGTCATTTCCCCGGACTTCAACTATCTCCTTGCCAAATTTCATGTAAACCGTTGAAGCGTGAAGAGGTAACAGACAGACTGACAGACAGACAGAGTTACTTTCGTTTTTATAATATTAAAAGTATGGATATGGATACCATTGGTATTCCCTTACCAAGTGAAATCAGCAGACAAATGTCTACACAAAAGCTGACCCCCATCCTCGAATCGAATCGTAATGCAAACTAATACATTACAAAGTCCGACAGTCTATCCGTCTCGCGCACAAAGACTCAATCAAGCCAAGAGCCGAAGAAAAAGGACCGTGGATTGTCACAATTTCAATTCCATTCCGTTTGAGACCGCACCCGTGTGGGTAAGGTTGAGACATAGTGAGGGGAGCGGTTTTATAAGCGGCGGGATCCGCTGTTGACGGGTGTAATAGGGATGACGACAACTTTTTTTTCCTTAGTCTATCAGGAAGATTATTGAAAAGTATTGGACACGTTTTATTTTCACGTAATCCAACTTATACGGAGATATATTGAGTTGAAATGTCGCGTGACGTCACGGTTAGGTACGATTTATACCTAACGGTGACGTAGTTAGCCCCCACTCTCCAACTTTAATGCGTTTTAACTTAGTCATTCTTTGTTAATTTGATAAAACAAAAAATACATGTCTAATATTTTTTTATTACCTGACTGACGGACTAATCAGAATTTCGATTTCTTCACCCTGTCGTCATCCCTATGCCTGTAGTCTTAAGAGTCCCCAGTAAGCACGGCGTCTCTCAATTTTTCATACAAACGTATTTTCACTTTTATTCCCAAATTACTACACAGATTGACTCGAAACTTGGTACACATCATAAAATCATTATTGTGAGTGTCCGAAATTAGTAAAAGTCGTGGTAAAATAAAACACAATTAAATTACAGCCAAAAACCTGATTTTTGAAGTTTGTATAGAGGAAACTAACATGGTCCTAGTGTCTTTGTTATTCAATTTATTACAATCAAAGTGTATTTTGGACACTAATATAATATGCCCAGTATGATGTTTTTATTAGATGTATAATGTAACCTTCAATAAGTATTAGGTACTTTATGCAAATGATGCGTATGCCTTTAATCTAAATCTTTAAATTCTGCATGACGGCTTAAAAACGGTCACTATATTGTTCCTAATTTTAATAATCCATATCCATATCCATACTAATATTATAAATGCGAAAGTAACTATGTCTGTCTGTCTGTTACCTCTTCACGCTTCAACCGCTGGACCGATTTGGAGGAAATTTGGTATTGGGTAGTTGGAGTCTAGGACATAGGCCACTTTTTATCCAGGAAAAGCGCATAGTTCCCGCGGGAGCACGATAACCAAATCCCACGCGGGGGAATCGCGGGCAGATTCTAGTAATTTATAAGTAAGAACACCATAGTCGAGGCTTTGTTCTATTTATAATACAAATAGAATAACAAAGTCTTACCAATGCAATTCGATCAATATTAACATTCGTATAAATTATAACCGTGCCGCTGCTCCTTGACTATTTTACGGTTCAATTAGCTGTATTGTCTCCATGGAAATTATATTGCATCTATGTGGCCGACGAAACTGCGCCGGTGGCCGTTTATATGAGGGAACTATTATATTGCATGAGCGCAGCGGGAGAATAATTTAGATTATAACTAGCTTCCTTTCCCGGGACCCCAACGGTCTCCATACCAAATTTCATCTCAATCGGTCCACCGGTTGAAGCGTGAAGAGGTGACAGACAGACAGACAGACAGACAGACAGACAGAGTTACTTTCGCATTTATATTATTAATATGAATAGCCCGTTTACTAGCTCAAGTGTAGTGTAATTTAAACTCTTAAAAATACAATTATTATAATAAGATCTCTTTATAATTTTATTTTATAGCACTTCGAAGGTCAAATAACCTTCATAGAAATCAGCGTACGCCTGATATAAGTGTTAAATGCGATAATAGATGTCGCTGCCTAGGTATAAGCCTGTATGAAAACATGAAGCGCCTCCTGGATATTGCTCACATAGGTACAGAACTTTTCCGATATAACTACCTATATATAGCTAGCTAGTCAGTCTATGAATTGCCTTGTCTGTGCCCATTGCGAAAACTAACTCTGTCTGTCTGTTACCTCGTTAAATTTAAAGCGCTGGACTGATTTGGTATAAAGATAGAGTCCCGGGGAAGGACATAGGCTACTTTTTATCCCGGAAAGACGGATTAATTGTACATATTATTGACTAGCTTCTGCCCGCGACGTCCGCGTGGAATTCGGTTATAACGTTCCCGCGGGAATTGAGCGTTAAAATATAACAAATTATATACGAAAACCTTTCTCTTGAAACACTCTATCTATTAAAAAAATAAAAATACGCATCAAAATCCATTGCGTAATTTTAAAGATTTAAGCATACATAGAAATATATTTGCTGAATAAATATTTTCATTTTCATTTCATTATAGGTACAGAGAAAGTGACTTTGTTTTATACTATGTACTGATACTACATAATTAAATTTATAACCAAATAAGCGAGTTATTCTATAAGTTTCCGCTGCCGGCCCCGCTACCGCTTACTCCCATAGCCAACCCCGGAGCATGTGTTCTCACAGTGTAAATCACAGTAAACAGTCGACTCACTCGCGCCGTGATTTAACACCTAGTTAGCGGCGTGGGTTACTACACTGCGCACTAGATACTGTGTACTTTTGCTTTATTTCTTACATTAACGGGGTCGATTTTATAGTTATTTGAGAAAATTATTTACCTGTAAAGGAAAAAAAACATCAAATCATTTTAGATATATAACGCTCTCTTACGATTTACGCAGCGTAATTAGATAACTTAATTTATTTAATACATATTAACAATCAGCCGGAGAAAAATGGCCCGTCAAAACGGGTTCCCGAACAATTCGGGCACCCGTTTGGCGCTCAGTAAATCTGACAAAGTCTTACAGTGTTAGGTTTACTTTTGTATTAAATATTTATCTTGACACATATTATAGGCGTATATTTTGACATATTCTGTTAGGCACTGTTCGTCCATATGTTATTATAGATCAATGATTTAATATTAACTACCTAGTTTCAACCCGCGACTTCCTATGCGCATAAAAAATAAAATGTAAAATCCCATTATTTCTAGTTCCCGTTTGAATTTCGGGAAATCCTCTCTTAATACTCCCCTACACTTCCCGAGGAACCTAAATGCCAGATTTCAGCTCTCTAAAATCAGTAGTTTCAGCTGTGCGTTGTTATGAGTCAGTCAATCAGTCAGTAACGGAAGAGGTTCATATATTTTGACTACTTTTTAATCGTTTGAGTGGAAGTTGTAACTTTTCCATCTTCTTTTCACAACTTCACGTGATGATTATGAATTTGCTAGAGTTACGTCCTTCTCAAGGCCTCGATTTTTTTCTCTATCTTCCATTTATATAGGTCTAATAGTTTAAGGGTACAAAGGTCACAGATCGACGGTAACTTTCACATTCATATCATATGTTAGTATGCTTGTAAAGCAGAAAGTTACAAGTGGAATGAGCCCGTAAATGGCTTAGTCACGAGTTAATATATGCATTTTCTTCAGGGACCGAGCAATTTGGGGCGACGTTACGTTTTGACCAACATTTTAGAGTTAAATTATATACCTATGTAGTTCTTTAGGTGCCGGTTGTAGATGATAACCATCTAATCTCACCAACTCTCATACCTTAGAGCACGACACAACCTAGAAGGTGCGCGGCGAAGCATTTAACCCGTTGACATAGAGTCTCATCTTCATCATCATCATCATCATCATCATCATCATCAACAGCCCATAGTAGTCCACTGCTGGACGTAGGCCTCACCCAATGCACGCCAATGAGATCTGTCCAAGGCGTGCCGCATCCAATCTACACCGGCCACCTTGCGCAAATCGTCACTCCACCTGGCAACAGGGCGCCCTACACTTCGCTTGCCTTGTCGTGGTCTCCACTCAAGAACGCGTTTACTCCAACGACTATCCGCAGTTCTCGCGATGTGACCGGCCCTTCAAAGAGCTTATTCTTTGGGCTATGTTGACAACTTTCGTTCTCCTCGTGTCCTCCCGATGGATAGACACAGAGTCTACTACTACAGCCTATTTCCGTCCCACTGCTGGGCACAGGCCTCCCCTCACCATGAGAGGGTTTGGGCTATAGTCCCCACGCGGGCCCAGTGCGGATAGGGGACTTCACACACATCTTTGAATTACTTCGCAGATGCGTGCAGGTTTCCTCACGATGTTTTCCTTCACCAAAAAGCGCAGTGGTCAATTCAAATTTAATTTCGCACATAAGTAAACTTAGAGGTGCGAGCCGGAATCGAACCCCCGACCCTCTGCATGAGAGGCGGTAGGCCACAGAGACACAGAGACACAGAGTCTATTTTTGCTTAATCCACACACCTTCTAAGTTGTGCAAACCTGTACCAGGACACAAAAACATTGAGAGCACGGTCTTTGGTGGCAACCATATAAAATACTATAGCTTCTGCTAGCTTAGAATCCGGTTATCGCTTTCCCGCGGGAACAATGCGTTTTTACGGGATAAAATTAGCCTATTTATTTATGTCCTTCCCCGGGACATTAACTATCTTCATACCGGATTTCATCTAAATCGGTCCAGCGTGAAAAGATAACAGATAGAGTAACAGAGACACTTTCGCATTTATTAAAAGTTACTTATTTATTGAATACTATGTTAAGCCTTAAATTAATTAAGCTAATGTATTTATTGTATAAGATGTTTATTAAAACAGATTCACATACAAATTCGGCGACTTAAAAATAAAATAATTAAATTAAAAATAAAATTTTATTTAGTTATGGATAACTAATATTTCGACTAGTATACAATAGGTGAGATGTGGTAATAATACCTCTCGTGATGAGAGGAGGCCTGTGCCCAGCAGTGGGCCGTAAGAAATAGGTTGTCGTGGTTGATAATACCTACCTACTATACCACAACACCTTATATACGTCCCACTGTTCAGCACAGGCCTCTTCTCATCACGAGAGAGTTTTGGCTATAGTCCTCACGCGGGCTCATTGCGTGATCAGATTGGGGACTTTAAACACATTACATCCTTGAATTATGTACTTACTTCGCAAATATGTGCAGGTTTCCTCGCGATGTTAACCTTCACAGAAAAGCTCAGGGGCAAGTTCAATTTGATAATAGTATGCTACTTTGAATCGCCAAAACCCTAGCTACGCCGTGATATGCTATCACTAAAAAATAGTAGATAATATACATTGTACCTAATGACGTTGTTCACCGTACATTACGCGCTAACAGAGTTGTTGGAACAATAAGTGCTGCATTATGCTGTCAATGAACCGTAACTTGGTTGTGTCGGCAGGGAGCGTCGGATAAAAAGTCTAACGGGATTTCGATTTATTTAAATTTCAAGCACATTTAAAAAAAAATTGTGCTACCTACCTAATATTTTCTTACGCATTTTTGACCCCCGACGCAAAGAGGACGAGTTTAATAAGTTTGACGTGTGTGTGTGTGTGTGTGTGTGTGTGTGTGTGTGTGTGTGTCGTTGTGGCCGTCTGTGGTTTCGTAGTCTCGCGACGGATGAACCAATTTTAATTTAGACTAGTTTTTGCCCTGGTCTTCGCATGTGCATATGTAAAATCCAATTTTTTCCCGTTCCCGTGGGAGTTTCAGGAAATCCTCTCTTAGTGCTTCTCTGCAGTCCCTAACGAACCTACATGCTAAATTAGAGCTTCCTAAGATCAGTAGTTTCGGCTGTGCTTTGTCATCATTCAGTCAGTCAGTAACAAAAGTTTTAAATCTATTGATTTATGATTTTTATGTGTGCACGAGCTGACCAGTCATGCATGACGTGAGCTGTCAATTGCAATTATAAAAAAAAAAAACATTTTTAAAATCATCATAATAATATTTTCTTGTGTGCATTTTTTTATATTTCAATGGATATTATTCTATTAGAGCCGGAGACAAATCCAAAAGATCAAAGATCATCGAAGTAGTTTCAGCCGTTCTTGAGTTGACCACTTATAATTATTATTGGTGTAGCTAACACGACTCTTTTCTACTATATAAAAATAAGTCGGGTTTTCCATCCTGACGCTATAATTCCAGAACGCACGAACCGATTTCCACGGTTTTGCATTCGTTGGAAAGGTCTCGGGCTCCGTGAGGTTTATAAAAAAAAACTAAGGCGGTACGAAGTCCGCGGGGTCAGCTAGTTTATATATAGAAGATAAATAAATGTAAGGAGTTTTTGTTATTCTTGTTGACGCTACTTCCTACTAAAGACCCGCCCACGCGGCGCGAGCTAACAAAGTTAGTGTCAAATATTTTGCTAAAAG
The DNA here is from genome assembly GCA_963971205.1 of Aethes cnicana. Taxonomy (NCBI): domain Eukaryota; kingdom Metazoa; phylum Arthropoda; class Insecta; order Lepidoptera; family Tortricidae; genus Aethes; species Aethes cnicana. The sequence continues at coordinate 1,431,685 of OZ020289.1, read as the reverse complement.
TATTTTTAATTCAATGAACATCCAGAAAGGTGGGACGACTCAATGCATTTAATCCATACTAATACTATAAATGCAAAAATAACTCTGTCTATCTGTTGCCTCTTCACGCTTCAACCGCTGGACCGATCTGGATGAAAGGTATGGAGATGGTTACAGTCCCGGGAAAGGCTACTTTTCATCCCGGAAAAACGCATAGGTCCGGCGGGAACGCGGGCAGAAGCTATAATTAAGTACAAGGATATAAGGTTCGAAAGGGTTACACCTTTTTGTAGTCAACTATACTAAAACGTGCACTTAGCCCGAGTGGGATTCGGTTATCGCGCTCCCGTGGGAACTACGCGTTTTTCCGGGATAAAAAGTAGCCCATGTCCTTTCCCGGGATCCCAACTATCTCCATTCTCCATGCCAAAATTCATCTCAATCAGTGCAGCCGTTTTAGCGTGAAGAGGTAACAGTCAGACAGAGTTACTTTCGCATTTATTATATTAATAGTAGTATGGATGATTCATGAGTAAAAATAATATGGGGCGAAAAATCGTATTCTTTAATGACCTTACTAAGTCGATTCAAATTTCATTACCTGGGCGACCGCGCATTTCTCGGCTGGAAATAGCTGCAAATGAGTTTTCCCACATGTGAAAACCATACTTCACTGCCGTTTAACCTTATTGAATTTACGTAAATCGTTAAAAATGTTATCTTAACACAATGGCTAATCTTGATCATAATTTCAGCCAAAAGAAGCACAAAAAACCTCTTCCAAGATCACCACATAGACTACAATTATAGTACTAAAAACTATAATGAAATTGGCTGGTGAATAAAAAGCACAGCGTCTAATGGTTTAAATTAATACGTTGAAATTAACTAAATTGAAAATTAAAATACAATAGGAAAGTACTTCCTGAAGTCTTAAAAAATCCATCCATGCATCGTGTGACAACAGGACATGTTTAAAAACATGTTAAACTGCCACAGGGAAGTTTAAAGACAAGCGGCGGAACCGGAAGTTCAGCCGCAGACAACATGGCCGCCGCTTCCGCCGGCGCAGTTTCCGGCTTTAGCTTTCCAGTGGACGTTAATAACTTTTAAAAATGCTCGCTACATGCATTGCTTTAGCTGTTGTTGGGATGGACTTTTTGAACTTTGATGTCATGATGTCGCTTCCTTCATCATTTCAGCCGAAAGACGTCCACTGCTGGACATAGGCCTCCCCCAAGGCTCGCCACTCAGACCGGTCCTGTGCTACTTGCTTCCACCGGTTTCCCGCGACTTTCACGAGGTCGTCGCTCCATCTTGTTGGAGGGCTACCGACAGCTCGTCTACCGGTTCGCGGGCGCCACTCGAGAACTTTCCGGCCCCATCGGCCATCAGTCCTGCGAGCAATGTGTTCGACCAGTTTGTGTTGCCAGTGATGACTTATGGTTCCGAGACGTGGGGGCTTACGATGGGCCTCATAAGAAGGCTCGAATTCACTCAGAGGGCAATGGAGAGGGCTATGCTCGGGGTTTCTCTGCGTGATAGAATCAGAAATGAGGATATCCGCAGTAGAACTAGGGTCACCGACATAGCCCGAAGAATTGCGAGCCTTAAGTGGCAGTGGGCGGGGCACATTGCTCGTTTCCTTACTGATATCGAAATGAGGTAGGTGAATTTTATAAAATTTGCTAGCAATCGTAAGTATACTTTCCAAGAGTCTGTATCAAGAGGGCATTCGTATTCTTACTGAATATACAGAAATAATAAATAAAATCATTTCAATTACAAATAAGTAAGTAGTAAGTGACAAGCAGATTTAAGACTTTATAATCGTAAATACTTAACTAAGTATTTTTTTTAATCGTTCAGTTTTGGCATTTCCGTGTATAATAATGTTCGTGTATGTATATTTAGGGTGCCCTCTATTTGGCATAATTCTTTTTGTCCGAAACTGTTTACGCATAACAGGCTTCGCATAATTTATCTACGCCGAATCTTGACTTTGCCGAATTTTTATTAAGCATAATTCTTTATTGGCCGAATGTGTGTTTAGCCGAATATTGTGTTGGCATAATGTTGACTTGGCCGAATCTTATTATGCATAATATTGTTTGGCATACTAGTAATTTACCAAAATTTGGATAGGCCGAAGTATTGTCCGAATTTATGTCCGAAATAACAAATTATCTAGGGACGGTGTGCGCGGTAACACCCAAAGTTTGGAGCAAAGCCGACTCGCATAGGTTAGGTTAGGTTATTTTTTATATAAGTAAACGAAATTATCAGTTAGTAAAAATCCCCTTCCCCCCAATATCATGATAGATGTTATACAGGATACTCATTTCAAGAAATCGACGAGAATAAAGGTATGCGAAAGTCTTTTTCGGCGTAACGAATTTCGGCGAAAGTAATTTTCTGCCTAAACAATATTCGAAATTCGAAAATTATGCGTGAAAACCATTCGGCGTAAATAGATTATGCGTAATAGAATTCGACTAAAGATCGTTATGCGAGTTTAGTTTCGGCGTAAACACTCTTATGCCTATACTTATTATGCAAAATCGAATTCTGCCAAAAAAAATTATGCGTAAACAATTTAAGACTTTATAATCGTAAATACTTAACTAAGTATTTTTTTTAATCGTTCAGTTTTGGCATTTCCGTGTATAATAATGTTCGTGTATGTATATTTAGGGTGCCCTCTATTTGGCATAATTCTTTTTGTCCGAAACTGTTTACGCATAACAGGCTTCGCATAATTTATTTACGCCGAATCTTGACTTTGCCGAATTTTTATTAAGCATAATTCTTAATTGGCCGAATGGGTGTTTACCCGAATATTGTGTTGGCATAATGCTGACTTGGCCGAATTTTATTATGCATAATATTGTTTGGCATACTAATTATTTAGCAGAATTTTGATAGGCCGAAATATTGTCCGAATTTATGTCCGAAACCACAATTAATGTAGGGAGCGCCAAAGTTCATATAAAATTGCTAGTCCGAAAACTGGAATTCCGAAAATGTATGTCATAAACGATTTTAGCTATTAAGGTCTATTTAGTTTTAATATTTTGCTGCACCCTCACAGGGTCCATGTTAGTACTTAAGAAAATGTTGTAACATCTTGTAAAAACCATGGTTTGGCAATAAATGATATGAATATGAATAGCTAAGTATAAAATTTTGTATGATATAATTTGTTCCAACATACTTATCTTTATTAGATAGAGTTTGGCAGTTCACGGTGTGCGGTAACACCAAAGTTTGGAGCAAAGTCGACTCGCATAGGTTAGGTTAGGTTATTTTTTATATAAGTAAACGAAATTATAATTTAGTAAAAATACCCCCTCTCCCTATTTAGATAATCATCGATGTTATACAAGATACTCATTTAATTAAATCGGATAAAATAAAGGTATGCGAAAGTAGTTTTCGGCGTAACAAATTTCGGCGAAAGTAATTTTCTGCCTAAATAATATTCGGAATTCGAAAATTATGCGTGAATACTATTCGGCGTAAATAAATTATGCATAATAGAATTCGACGAAAAATCGTTACGCGAGGTTAGTTTCGGCGTAAACACTATTATGCCTATACTGATTATGCAAAATCGAATTCTGCCAAAAAAAATTATGCGTAAACAAGGGGAACCATTAAATTTTCGTACCCGATTAAACTATATCTACCTACATACGGGGTCAAGCAGAAAGTTGTGACGATAATTTACCCACATAATCAGCTTATTTTTAAGTTTTTTTTTCGAGAAGGTAAAAAAATATTTTTGTATAGGATTCAGGTATCGCTCACACCATCAATCCCATACTGGGCCATACAATTTTGTTTTCAATAATTCGAAATAAAATTAAAACATGCTTAGAATTGATAGCTGATTCTGTGGGTAAAATATCGTCACAACCATTTCGCTTGACCCTATATTCAATAGATGAAGTCAAAGAAATATTGAAAAAATTGGTTTGGCCCGTAGAAAACCTCTCAAACTATCTCCATACCAAGTTTTCAACCAAATCTGTCCAGTCCTTTCGATGTGAAGGAAGCTAATATTTGCGTCCCCCTCCTGGGCACAGGCCTCCTCTCATCACGAGAGGGTTTGAGCTATAGTCCCCACGCGGGCCCAGTGCAGATTGGGGACTTCACAAACATCTTTGAATCAAACAAACACACTTTCACTGCGTATATTTATCATATCTTGTCATAACCAAACACCTAGCCGTCTAACAATCGAACACGGCCAGGTCGGTCAGTTACGACAAGGTTGTACGCCGGTCCAGACAATCGACACACATACAACCCTATCTCAGCCAGTAGGCATGATTAGTTGCCCCCGATACACTCCGGAACGTGTAGCCTTCCGCTACGACAAGGCTACGCCGTAGCACTGCTACGAGATATCGTAGCTGTTTGAAATAATGTAAATGGTAAATGAATACGATGTTTAGAGAAATGGTGCACTATTTTTTTTATATGGCATTGTTTGGAAAGGAAAACGAGCACACAGGACACCTGATGGTGAGAGGTCACTGGACATAAGAAATGATAAGATTTCGAATGCGTTGCCAACTCGAGGACCATGAATGCCTCTATCGAATACCGCAACATAACACTCTATTTGGCGGCTTGTCAGCGGGTACAGATGAAGGTAGCTATCCTGATGGACTCTGCAAAAGGTCCTAACGATGGCGGATGCGAAAAAAACATATTTTTTTGCATGCCAGTAAAAAGGAATTTACTTACTTGATACTTTCACATGTTTTCATTAGACAGTCACATAAATTCGGAATTACGATTCGGTTTGAACGCAACCCCACCATACAAAATGTAAGTATAGACCTACGACATACATGCAGTTCGGAATTTCGAACGGAAAACTATGCATGTACTACTACTATATGTATGGTAGGCGTTTGGAATTTCCGAATCTGAAATACAATTGTATGTGGCTGAGCTTCATATAGTTTATAATTACTGACAATATTTTATGTTCTCATAGAAATTTAGAAGGATCTCAGAAAATTATTTCATGAAAAAAATTCTTAATACGTATCTACCTACTTCAGTCTTTGACACACTTGTGTCATTGACATCCCACCTGTAATTAAATCTCAACCTTATTTCCACGTGTCATAAAATACAAAATCCGTTATAGAAACCTAGTCCATGATTTATATAATTACTAGCTCCTGGCCGCGAGTTCACCCGCATGGAATTCGGTTATCGTGTTCCCGCGGGAACTATGCGTTTTTCCGGGATAAAAAGTAGCCTATGTCCTTTCTCAGGTCTCCAACTATCTCCATGCCAAATTTCATCTCAATGGGTCGAGCGGTTGAAGCATGAAGAGATAACAGACAGACAGAGTTACTTTCGCATTTATATTATTCACTAGCTTCTGCCCGCGACTTCATCCGCGTGGAATTCGGTTATCGCGTTCCCGCGGGAATTATGCGTTTTTCCGGGATGAAAAGTAGCCTATGTCTTTTCCCGGGACCCCAACTATCTGCATGCCAAATTTCATCTCAATCGGTCCAGCGGTTGAAGCGTGAAGAGGTAACAGACAGACAGACAGAGTTACTTTCGCATTTATAATATTAATATGGATTTAAGGGTGAAAAGGAAATAAAATTACAACAGTATTCTATAATTGTTTATTAATTTTATAAATATAACATACGACGGCACAACTAGAACTACGCTTCACGCTTACGTTACTGTTTATACAATACATTATTTTATATACAGCTTTTAAATAACTTTTACAAAATGTGAACTTTTAAAAATGAGTAATAATATAGGTAAAATTTATAGAAATCTTAACGTCAAAATGTTCAATTTTTATTTCATTCTCAACTTGTTAAAATTGACACCAAAAGAGAAATATACTTATTGGTAGTTAAATTACAAAAATAAATATATAATCTTGGTACTTCATAAGAGTTAAATTCAACATAAAATAACTATTTTCACTTTTTTTTTTTGGGTAAACAATGTTTTTTTAAACCAGAAATATTGTAAAATGAGAATAATGGTAAAAGTTGGTAAAAATGCGTGTCAATTTTTTTTTAAATATTATTCTCATTTTTACTTGACTTGTTATATTTTAAACTTAACAATTATAAAAGCTTTTAAAACGTATCTAATACTATTCGTTCGGGAATATTGACATATGCATTTAATGTGTTTTTACATGAAAATCTATATTTTATATTATTTAACACTATTATCTTCCTATGGAGAGTTAAAACTAGTCATAAGCCTCTTTTTAAAAATAGTTTAATTTATAATGTAAAGCTATGATAAACCTACACGAACATACATTTAATCTTAAACAAATTTAAATGATGTTACATATTGAATTTAATAGAAAATGTCACTATGAAGAAGCACTATTTTTTGTGAATTTTCTTTTCAAATTCCCGCTTCGTACCTGCTTCGTACTTACTAAGCAAAAAGAAAATCTGTGTCTAATTACTTTTTATTATACAATACAATACCTACACTCTATTGTACGCCATAAACAAAGTACAGAAAACATAGAGTCAATACAAAAAAATAGTACCTAAGATTAGTTTCATACTTATTTTAAAAACATAAACATAAAATGAACTGTCAGATGGTAATAAGAGTTCATTTCAAAACGTTCAGCGAATATGAGTCGATTTCTTTTTAAGTATATCACTAATAGGGTTATTTAAAGTATTGATTTCTAATATGAGCCATGATTTTTTTTATATTTACACGTATTATTATATTATGTCCTATAATTACAGACAAAACTGTCATGCGTCCGACGTTTTTGTATACATTTAGGCCTAAAAATGGGTCAAGCATTGAATTAATATTCCTGTATTCCATTAAAATACACTTTCAAGTGTGGACGTATTACGATACTTGCAGATTACTTACCTATGTTTATCTTATAATATTTAAATTGATTTTTACACAGAAATACATCCTTAACATGAAAAAATATGAACATTATTTATACATAAACGTTCCTGCTTTTAAAAATAAATTTTTGCACTTGGAAAAACATGTCCAGATTTAGGAATTAGGTATAGTTTCTATAAATTCCTCATAGTCTCAATCTGTTTTATATGGCATTCATGCGAATGAAAAAGTTTATATCTTAGGCAACTGTAAATTAATGACCCCGCGGACTACGTACCGCCTTAGAATTTTTTTTGGGTATGAAAAATAGCTTACGTCCTATTGTCAGACCTACTGAACATACACTCCAAATTTCATAAGATTCGGTCGAGCCGTTTCGGAGGAGTTTGGTTACAAATACTGTGATACGAGAAATTTATATATTAGATAACATGAATCTATAGGTACTAATAATAAGTCTGTAGAAGAAGTCGCGTCTGTAACTTGAAAATTAAAATAAACTATCAAGTCGAGGGGACTATATAAACAATACACAAAAACGATTTTTAGAAAAATGGTCGTTGTATATATGTCCTGATTTACCTCGAATACTACCGGTCCGATTGCAACAAAATTTGGTATGGGGTAGTATATAACACTGGTCAACATTATAGGCTACTTTTATCCCGGAAAACGCATAGTTCCCGCGGGAACGCTATTACCGAATTCCACGCGGACGAAGTCGCGGGCAGAAGCTAGTATACACATATAACATGAAAACAAAAATGTACGACGTTATTATATAAAACGACTTTTTCGATTGCCTTGGTAAACTACTCGATTTACACTAGGTACATATTTGAAAGCATTGTTATGTTTTGACTAAGAAGATATTAAACACACTATCAACGGGACTTAATCGCGTAATAGTACATTACAGACCTAGGGTGGTGAATTCGTAAATGTCCCAGATCGCAGGTTTCTGTGGCCCGAACCGAAGGTGAGGGCCATAAATATGCGATCTGGGGCTTTACGAATTACCGCCCGTGGTTTGTCAAAAGTTTTACGTCTTGCCTTGGCCACGAAGTGAGATTTTCTCTCCGCGTAGCGGGCAGAAAATCCCACTTAACGGCCAAGGGTGATGTAAAAACTATTTATATTTTTGTTGTGTGCCGGCCTGTTGACATTCCGAGTGACATTAATAAAAATCAAGTGCGGGTAGTTCGCCACCCGCGCGACAAGAAAAATATGCTGATACCGTCACTTCAGTCTTCTCGTGACCACGGCCGCTGCATCGCGGCCGAAACGTCGAGGTAAAATATAAATAGTTTTTACGCGATTAAGTCCCGTTGCTAGTGTGTTTAAGAAGATATTGTCTACACAATTGACTTATTAAATTGCTAAATTGGTTGACCATATTAATATACATGTACTACATGTAATAAGAATCATAATTTGTATAAGTTCACTATAGTGTACTTATTACTTCTATAGTCATTTCTCATATAATTATGACTATAGTCATTTCTTGTGTACAGTATTTTTTTTCAATTGAACTATTAATTTGCATAACAGATATAACAGGCCGTCGAAAAAAGGGTCTAAATCTAGATATTGTGTTTTTTTTACATTTTTACAATAAATCTCCAATATCCAAAGCAGCCTAAATTGTTAATAATTTTTGAGTAACTCGAGTTACGACCAATTATTAATAAATATTATTATAATTAAGTTTTTACAAACTAATACCATCCTATTGCTTACGTATACCAATTTTATATATCCATACATACATAATTACCTAAATATTAATAGGAATCTTACTTTAATAATAATGTAACTGTTGTTTTATAATACAATTTTAATGCGGACAGATAGGATCTTAATTGACATCATTTCAAAATTTTAGTATGGCTTAATTCGAAGACGGTATCTTTGTCTAAAGCAGTCAATAAAAAGTATCAGATGTTTTCGTTCAGTACTTTTAGAGAAAATGGTGGTGTAAGGTAAATGGTGCGTAACGTCATCTCACTCAACTCACTCGCGCTCGCTACTACGTCATTTTTGACTTACGCCCTTTTAGAATGAGGAGTTTAAAATTTTAATTTAACATGAAATTGACGACTTACGTGTCGTTTTAAATTTTCTCTACTTTCTAACTGGCTAATAAAATAGCCGTGTTTAAAAAATGAAATGTTGTCAATTATTATAATGATGATAAAGATCATAGTTCCTTAGTTAGGTTGCAACATGGCTAGGTCGTCAGCGCTCCTATACCGAAGGTTGTGTTCGCGAGGCCACTGTGTCGCTGAAAATATAAATATACGAGATTACGACGTATACATAATATAATAGAAAATTTAAATTTATTCATAATTACTTAAGTACTTAATTTAAAAAAAAAACTTGAAATCCGAATGAAACTTCGTCAAATATACAAGTAAAACATACTAAATAAAAAAATTCATTAACATTCACAATATGGTTTTATAAAATTTATTGGTCGAATTCGGACTACAGTCATTTTGATTTTAATATAACAGTAGTCTTGTTACAAATCATGAATTCATGAGTTCAAGTGAAATAGTATTTAAGCAATATATAGTTGTATAAGAGAGGTCAAAAAGCAAGTGGCACATGTTACGATGTGAAGTTGACCGGACATCGTAAAGGTCGCCACGGGCTTTTTATTTTTTTACGTCACCCTTGGCTGTAAAGTGGGATATTCTGCCCGCTACGCGGGGAGAAAATCTCACTTCCTGGCCAAGGCAAGACGTAAAACTTTTGAAAAACCACGGCCGGTAATTCGTAAAGCCCCAGATTGCATATTTATGACCCTCACCTTCGGTTCGGGCCACAAACACTAAATTCACTGCCCCAGGTCTGTAATGTACTATTATTTAACAGTCGAGGAGTAAGAAAATGATGTGAAATCCCGTGGTAAATAAAAAACCTACCTACCCACTGCAATGCAAGTATATTAAGAATGGTACTTAGTTTCGTTGCAGATCCAAACTATCATGTTATTTACGATACTGATCCTAGTGTTTCAATGGGGGCTATCGCATATGAATTTGCCACTAGAGGCGCTAGTGTCGCGTGAGGTCCAATAACATTCACTTTTCACTGGTTTTGGCGGGCTTCGTGATATAAATTATAATTTCTTTGATATACCCGTTGAAAAGTGATCTCCTTCGTGAAATTATCACAAATATGGATTATTTGGCGATGAATGAGATCGCTTGGATTAAATAAAACCGAACAAAACGGAACTGCACAACATAGGGCATAGCTACTCGATATGATGATAGTTACTTAGGTATAATTAATAAACTTAATGAGAATTCAAGACTTAAGACTTTGTTTCGGCGCCGATCATATCAAGTCGCCTTTGACAGCTATACCTCTGGACCTTAGTCAACAGTGGCGCCAACTGGTGAGCAAAGAAACGATAGCCCCCATTTCATTAAAACCAAGAGGCATTCATTCTATACCTGCTGATTTCACTGTAGGTAGGTACTATAATACAATACAAACCTTATAGTAATGTTTGTCTAATTTAAAAATAGGTATTGATTATCATACCTTACCTTTAGTGCCAACATACAAAACTTCTTTATTGAAACCGACCCCAAGCAAAGCCATACTATAATAACAGCTGCAGAATAAAAATGAAGTGGAATTTATTCATCTAGACTAGGATCATGCAAAGGATAATATTTAAGTATTTTTACTAAAATGATAAGTGTATAGCACGACACAACTAAGAAGGCGCGCGGCGAAGCACTTAAGCCGTTGCCGCAGAGTCTATTATTGCTTAATCCACGCGCCTTCTAAGTTGTGTAAACCTATAACAAAAATTTCATTTAACAGAAAGCTCAAGGAAGTATAGATTTTTAAGTTCACGAAATAGTAGATTGTGTGACTAGGGAGCAAAATGGTATATTTTACTGCGGGTGACGGATTGAATCTAGAGCGACGCAAAAGATTCCAGAATAGAATCCCGAGCGGAGCGAGGGATTCTAACGTGGAATCTAGAGCTAGCGAGGGATTCAAGCTATGTCACCCAAGGTTTAAATAATTTTGCTACCGTATTGCACACTCTGCTTTTCACTCCTCCTATGAGAAA